>JAJOOO010079531.1:0-36323 GCA_029582685.1 Solanum piurae
AGTAAGTATAAAGTTTATTAGAAATTCATCTATTGCACATTAATTCTTTAATTATAACATTATAAATTCTCTTAGTTATTACTAATTATTGCAAATGTCTCTTTTACATTCTTTAGTTATAATATTATGAATTCTCATAGTTATTACATTAATTATTTCTATCTTTCATCTTTCCTTTAGATTAACTGTTGACCAATAATTTTTCATATTATTATGCAGCCCCTATATATGTGATAACATGGGACAAATCATGCTTGGTTGAATAAATTGAAAATCGTTTACAAGTGTATGAACTATATCTTTGTTGGGTGTAAGATCAACATGTGATTAGATATATGATTTCACCGATAGAGTATATTCTTTAATTAATTTTTAGTTTTTTCGATTAAAAAAAGGAAATTTTTCTAGATTAACTATGGACAGTCGGATATCTATATTTGATTTATGTACACAGACAATCGAGAAGCCAAAAATGAGAGCCAACAAAAAGAACGTCATCTATTATGTTATAACTTATAAAATAAATATTAATATGTGAAAATTGTTCTAAAAAATAAAATTTAGTTGTTCTCCACATGTTCATATGACATCTAAACAGATTAAGTGGAATGAATGTGCAAAGCACATTTGGTTAGATGACAAGAAAAATACACAACAAATATCGTCTATAAGGTAATATTAGTGAGATGCGACTAATTACGTGATTGAACCTCATCAAATTGAAATAAATATATACATTATTGCATTTAACTAATAAAAAATTTCATTGACCGTCTTCATAGGTTCGTGTTAATAACATATATATATATATTACGATTCACATTGAACATTCACAAAAGAATCTCCAATATTATTAGTGCAAAGCTTATTATTCAAATCTTCGCTTAAAATTTCTGAATTAATAATCACGTGCAACGCACGTGTCGAAAATCTAGTACCATTAAAAACACCACAAAAAATAGAGCGTATTTCAATATTGAATATATTTTTCTTTTAAACTATCAATAGTATTGTTTGAGATTTGGTTAGTAGTTAGTATATTTTTGACAAAGTTACAATAACTGAAAAAGCTCATACTATAAAAGTTACATGGAGAGAATACACAACACACACATCTTCCTTGATGTTAATTAATCATCATAAGAAATAGATGAAAATAGAAATACAGCAGTGCACAAATATTTGAACTCTTGTCCTATTTGATACCCTTTTTGACAAATTAATTCAACATTCAAGAGTCCGACAAATTAATCAACGTTCAAGAGTCTGACAAGCTAATCAACGTCCAAGAGCCTGACTAACTAATCAACGTCTAAGAGCCTGACTAACTAATCAACGTCCAAGAGATTTATTCATCGAGTTATGCTAATATGAATTTGATTCTATAATAATACCAATATAAAGAACAATGAAATAAATAAAAAAACCTTGAGTTGGAGTCTCATGAAACAAAAAAATATGAATTTATAAATGAAAAAATCATAAAGAATCTTAAATATTATAATTAAATAATTGGGGTTATTAAAATGATGAAGTTAATGTTATTATTAAGAGTAGAAGTTTAATAGGTATGAGTAATGAATATGAAATGTTAAAATATCTTTATATCATATATAATATAATTTTAATTATTTAATAATAAGAGATGCAAAAGAAAAGAGTAAGGGAAGACGGAAACAAACCGAAAAGAAAATAGAATAGCGGAAATGAAACGTCCCTTAAATTTTGGATGTGTGTATATATTTTTTTTCATATTTACTAATATTTAAATAAAATTTGTTTTTAAAATTGTAATTGTGATAGAGCATTGTATTAAGATACAAGAGAATATTAAAATTGTGAAATTAATAGCATTGATGATAAAATGAGTTAAATATGGCTAATTGGATATTTTTAATGCTCTCTAAAAAAATTAAAGTGAAAATATGTCTTTTAAAATTAGAAAAAACCAAAAAAAACCACAAAAAAATAATAATTTGATTCCAGCCCTTAGAGAGTGTCACGTCACCATTTTCATATATATATATATATATATATACATATATAAGTATAAGTGGTTTACTGTCCCAAATTAGACTCGTTTGAACATGCAATATAAAAATCATGACATGAAATCAAATTGATATAAAGTTCAAGTTTTGTTTCGACATGTAATTTGAGTTTCGTAGGTTGTATTTTTTTCCATAAACGTGAAAATTCACAAGTTGTGAAAATCATTAAAATTTCTCTCTCTTATATAATCTTACCAAATGAACAAACTATATTTTCATAAACAAAATATTAGAATATCCTAAAATAGTACTGTGAGAAATATAGGAGAAATATATTATTGAATTATGTATTGAGATCGTATTTATAGACACTACATTGGAATCCTTTTTCAACTAGGATTCTTATTCTTATTCTTATTCTTATTCCTATTCCTATTTTAATTAATATTATATATACTTATTTCTATTCTAACACTCCACCTCAAGCTAGTGCATACAAATCATATGTACCTAGCTTGTTACAGATTTAATTAATACGAGGATCGGTGAGAGACTTGGTGAAGAAATTTGCAAGCTGATTATTTGACTTCACGAATTTCGTAACAATATCTCCTAAGAGTATCTTTTCTCTGACAAAGTGGCAGTCAATCTCAATGTGCTTAGTCTTTTCATGAAACACTAGATTTGATGTGATATGAAGAGCCGCTTGATTATCACATAAGTTCCATCTGACCGATTTCGCCAAATTTTAGCTCTCCCAGCATCTGTTTGGTCCAAACTAGCTCACAAGTTGCTGCCGACATTGCTCGATATTTTGATTCTGCACTAGATCGAGCAACCACACTATGTTTGTTACTCTTCTACGACACCTAATTACCTCCTACTAAAACACAATATCCGAATGTCAAATGTCTATCAGAGGGTGATCCTGCCCAATCAACATCTGTATATCCAGTGATATGATCATGGCCTTGATCCTCATAGAGTAGTCCTTTACCGGGAGCTGACTTTATATATCGCAGAATACGAACAACTACTTCCCAATGACTATCACAAGGGGAAGTCATAAACTAACTTGCAACACTCACAGGAAAAGAAATGCCAAGTCTAGTCATTGTGAGATAGTTCAACTTTCCAACCAGCCGTCTATACCTTTCAGGATTACTAAGTGGCTCCCCCTGTCCTGGAAGAAGTTTAACATTCGGATCCATAATAGTTTCAATGGGTCTACATCCCATCATTCATGTCTCCTCAAGAATATCTAAGGCATACTTACGTTGAGAAATAACAATACATGATCTAGACTTAGCTACTTCAATCTGCCAAGGTCTTTAGTCTGAAAATGCTTAAAGAGATGTTGATTCAAATTAGTGACACCATCTTGATCATTGTCAGTGATAACAATATCATCAACATAAACAACCAAATAAATACACAGATTTGGTGCAAAATATCGATAAAACACAGAGTAATCAGCTCCACTATGAGTCATGCCGAACTACTAAGCTACTCTGCAAAAAAATTCAAACTAGGCTCGAGGAAACTGTTTTTGACCATAGAGTGACTTACGCAATCGAAATACAAGGTTACTAGACTCCCCCTGAACAACAAAACTAGGTGGTTACTCCATATAGACTTCTTCCGCAAGATCACCATGTAGAAAAGTGTTTTTAACGTCAAACTGATGAAGAGGCCAATGATGAACCGCATGCATGGACAGAAAAAGACGAACAAATGCTCTTTTAACTACGGGAGCGAAAATATCTCTATAATCGAGTCCACATATCTGAGTATCCCACCAAGACAAGTCAGCCTACAACCCAACAATTTTGATAAAGTACGAAAATAAAATAAAAATAAAAGTTTAATAACAACTACTAATATGGATAACAAGCCAACTTAACTAAATCCCCAAAACCTGGTTGTCACGTGCACAAGCATCTAATGTGAATACTAGAATTGAAAGAAAATACGCAAGTCTCAAATGACGTTGTCTCTCAAGTAAAACAAAATCATAACTAGGAGTAAGAAGGTTCGCTGAGAAGACAAACAACTACCTCACAAATCTCCACAGAAAGCCTTGAAAAACAAGAGAGTAGAAGGTATCACGAAGATCCAGGCTCGTAAACTACAAAAAATTATAGAAGTAAGGGGTGAATACCAAACCACACGGTACTCAACAAGTAAACTTGTAAACACAATCTAAGGGAATAGAATAAGGGTACTTCTTACACCCCAAATGAACCTCCACAACTACAACCTGCATAAAAATCAACTCAACCTAACAGTTCATAATTTACATAGCACATAGATCAACCACATCACTTCAACAATGCAGATCAACAACACATAAGATCAGGTTCACAAATCACAAGTTTCACACAAAGGCACTCACAAGTTCACAAATGGTAAAGATATGCAATGCAATGAAATGCAATGTCAAGTATAATGATGCATGTATGACCTAACGATACACACCCTGCTGTCTCTCAGTTCGGGACCAATGGGGGACATATTTATCCATGCATCCGTCGCAACGTGCGACACGAACCTCGATAATAAAATTCGTTGTGGCATCCAACACATCCATCAATAACAAAATTCATCGCATCGTGTGACACGTCCCTCGAATCATAGTATTTGTCGCGGCGCACGACACGTCCCTCGAAATGATACATCCTCCCTAATTCTAATAACACTTATAAAAGCCATGTCTCATAACCACTGCAAATGACATGTTCACACAAATAATGAGGAGATGATCATTTTCATAACAATGCACCATTCACAACAACACAATCGTGATACAACATAAAAAATGAATCAATAAGCCTTTCAAAACTATTCTCAACACATCACACACCAATAATTAATCACATTGCCTTTTACTACCACTTTTTCACACATTATAATTATTCAATATGGACAAGTCAAACCATCACCAAGTTTCATTATTGTAACACCCGAAAACTAGTAAGCTAAACTAGAGCTTGTCGTGAGGGTTAGAGTTGTAGATAAGGCTTCATGTACTTAGAATGAAGGGTTTTAGGGTAGAACGACAAGGTACGACTCCCCAAGGACCAACCAAGGGTCCTTGAAGAGTACCCTAAAATCTGTACCAAAACAGTCCACTCACGAAAAGGACCCACATCCCATAGGAGGGGCCACGCCCCGTGGGTGAGGGGTCATGGGTCAGGGTCCCAAAAGTTGAGCTACAGACCACAACCCATGGATGACCAGCACGCCCCGTGGGTCCACTCATGGCCCGTGTGCGTGGTCTCGTGGGTGAGGCAGTGGTCATGTCTTAGGCGGTTAAGTGAGGGGTTAGTGGAACTTTTTGGAATTAATTAGTAGTTAAGTGGTGTCATTTTAACCTTACTTAGACCACCTATATAAAGACTTTAGACCCTTAATTTAGTCATTCCAAATCATTATTTCTAAACCTACCAAAAAGAACCCAATCCCTCTAAAAATCCTCTCTCTAGAAAGAAGAAGAAGAAGAAGAAGAAGAGGAGAATCAAGCTAGGTCAAGTCAAGACTCCATTGTTGCAAGATTTGTAAGGCTTTATAATCAAGGTATGCTAGCTTATTCATCCATGGATTTTTCCATCCTTGGAGCCCCCTAGAATTTCCCCAATTGTGAAGATGAACCCCAATTCTAGTTAGGATTTCTTCCTATATTATGGGTATTGTTGTATGATGATCCAATTGAGTGGATAATGATCAATTATGATAGAATTAGTAGTGAATCATGTTATTATGATGAAATTACATGTTTTCTATGCCTAACCCTAGTTTAATTGATGAAATTGAAGTAATATGGGTTTATGCCTTGTAAAGAGAAATTGAGGATTCATAGATGATCTTCTAGAATTGGTGATATGTATAGTAATTGTTCATGAATAAAAGATTATAGAAATTAATTGAATTAGAATAATGTATATGTGATGGATCATGACTAGTAAATCTTGATATTGAACCTTTATGATGATATATGATTAGAATCACTTAAGAATGAAGCATGTGATTAGAATGCCTTGTAATCTAGGTATGTATGATGATTGTGAGAAGTAAAGCTTTGAGAGTAAGGCTTGTAGTCATGAATGTTGATTTCTAGGGCTTTGAGAGTAAAGCTAATATGTTGAATTATGCTTGTAATGGCTGTAAGAGTGAATCCTATAGTAGACTAGTAGATATCATTGTTGTGGAAGGACTTTACCCACCTCATCTACCTTGTGAATGTTTGAATGCATAAAGTGATAGAATCACTTGAAACATGGATTGGTTGTCAAGGACATCCCTCCATGATTCATGAGTTATATAAGGCTTAATAATTAGTCTAAGGGGTGTATTCTTGGCCCGAATGGATATTGACAATGAGATGGAGGCTCACACCTAGTTGAGTCGGGGCTTCCAAAGTAAAGGGGGAACTCTCACATAGTAGAGTCCGGGTTTTCCCAAAGTAGGTCTAATGAGATGGAAGCCTTCACCTAGTGGAGTCCGGGTTTCTAGTAGCAATCAACGTATCCAATGAACTAAGACATACTTGAAAAGGTATCTCCAAGTGTTCAAAAGCATTAACGAACTAAGAAATGCTTAATGAAGCATCTCCAAGTGTTCAAACATAATGAACTAAGACATGCTTGAGGAATCATCTCCAAGAGTTCAAATACCTAATGAACTTAGACATGCTTAATAAAGTATCTCATAGTGTTCAAGTTAATAATGAACTTAGACATGCTTGAAGAAGTATCTCATAGTGTTCAAAAGTAAAGAAGAGGGACTAAGATGTGCTTAAAGAAGTATATCCTAGTGTTCCAATGTTTTAAAAGAGGGATTAGTCCCAATCAAGAAGTATAGTGATGATGACCTAAAGTGGTACTTAGCATGAGTGGGATTATGGGGTCTTATCCATGCATTGCACAAGTATGACATAAGGTTACCTAGAAAGTGTTTTTCTTATATGATGTATGTTTAGGTAGGAATGTGTTATAGTTGCCTTACTTGTTATGGTTGACTAAAGGTGAGAGATTCCATTGTCTATGAGAAATAACCTAAGGATGACATCAAAGATGGTAAGTATGTATGATGGCCTAAGGTGGTACTTAGTGTGGGTGAAATTGTGGGGTCTTATCCATGCATTGCACAAGTATGACTTGAAGCTACTTATGAAGTGTTCCTCTTATGATATGAAGGACTAAAGGTTGACTAATGCTCATATTATGCCTATGTTGGAGATTATTCCTATGACTATGTTGTTGTCTCTTATGCTTATAGTTTATGTTTCATGAAGTATCTCTTATGATTATGGCATATGACTTATGTTGACTAACCCTTTTATGTTATGCTCTTATGATGTTATGCTAGCTATCATATTTAGTACATTTTGTACTAACGCATACTCTTGCCTACATTCTTATCAAATGTAGGGTCCGGTGATATTGAGTTCCATTCCAGTGGCTAGGTTCTTAGTAGAAGCAAGGAGTTGAAGACTTGGTGAGTCCTCATAGCATCGAGGATTTGATCACCTTTCCTTTATGTCTTTCTTTTATGTTTTAGACTTTTGTATGGGCTGCGTCCCAAAGATATTCATGTTCTAGATGGTTTGAGACAAGGGTAATAAGACTTCCGCTTTACTTTTATAAAAGACTTTGATTGTATGGAAAATGTTTTAAAATTTCACACTTTTCTATTATCTTATGTTATGATATGCTAAGTGGCTTACATGGAGTCCTTTGGGGTTCTATGTGCCATGTTACATCTAGCGTGTACCCCTGGGTCATGACAATTACTCTCACACACATATTACAAGGAAATACACGATTTTATACACTTAACAAGGGTTTAGAAATCCACTTGCCTCAATTAATCAATAATTCACTCCGGGACTTGAGCCTTCTCTTTTCGTTGAGCTTCCAAAACAATGCAATCTACTCAAATACATGATCACAACAAGATTTTAGAACTAACAACACCCATATTTCTATAGGCTTAGCCTAGACTCAAAAACTCACCCAAATCTATAGTCAAGTTTAACATGTCAATTCTCTTATTTCCAAATTTCAAGTCTAGGGTAAAGTTCCAAGTTCTCCAATATTATAAATCTAATAATATTCACATAATATAACACACATAATATTTAATTACCTATCTCAATATGTCAAAACTCAAATCATAATGTGATGAACATAAGAATTTCAAAAAAAAAATCCAAACTAATACATAATTAGTAACCTAAGCGAAATCTGACCCATATTTACATCCATGTTGTCTACCATTAATAATGATTAATTGATGGCCAATAATTGGCTACTCAATTCCTTATTCCCCTATCTCCAAAAGTGCCCTACAAATTCGTTAATTTAAGTTGCAAATTACATCCTTTCAACCCAATTGCACAAATATCATAAAATGCCAACTCCATTCCTCTATATATATAATCAAATATTAATTGCACTAATTTAGTAAATGTCTTTCCATTGGTTAAGGAATAACAAGATTCCATGTTGTGGAACGGTTAAACAAAAATTTCGTAGGAAATATGATTACTTATGATTACCATTCATTTATTAACCACCAAATTTTTTGTCCCTTTAGATCCAAAAGGTCACGATAATTCCAACAAACCTACCAACCACTAACTTTATTTTTCAACCCAAGATTTCTATCAAATAATAATACTCTTATATGGAGTAATTAATATAGGCATATACAAAAATGGAAGACCGGGGGAAATTTGCTTACCTGCAATTCTTCGTGCCCTTTTGTTTTGTAACCAACGCCCTTTTCTTTCTAAATGATTAAGTATAAAAGTGATAAACCCTACTACTTATTTTAATATATATGAGTCAAATAGTATAGGGTATTAAATAAATTATCACTTTATCCCCTTAACTAACGATTAAGTCAATTATCTACAATTACCCATCAATTAATTAACTCAAGATAAACGAATAGTTCAAAATTCCCAAAAATAACCTACCGGGTCATTGCATTATCCACCACTAAAAACCATGTTCATCCTCGAACATAAAGTAAAAGAAAGTACCCGAAGCTTCGAAAACCTGAGGATATCTGGCATGCACGTCGGACTTCGCCTCCCAAGTTGCCTTTCCCACTGAACGGTGCTTCCACTGCACCTTCACTGAAGCAATCTCCTTGGTCCTAAGCTTTCGAACCTGCCTATCCAATATAGCTATAGGCTCCTCCTCAAATGTCAAGTCCGGACCCAACTCCATAGAATCGAGTGAAAGCATATATGATTCATCCGGAATATACTTCCGAAGCATAGAGACATGGAAAACAGGATGGACTGCCGACAAACTAGGTGGCAAGGCCAACTTATAGGCCACCTCTCCCACTCGGCTCAAAATCTCAAAAGGTTCAATGAATCTAGGGCTAAGCTTGCCCTTCTTTCCGAACCGCATCACACCCCTCATGGGTGACACTCTAAGTCAAACATGATCGCCCTCCATAAACTGTAAGGCTCTAACTCTCCGGTCTGCATAATTCTTCTGTCGACTCTGGGCTATCAACAGTCTATACTGAATCATACGGACTTGCTCTATAGCATCTCTAAGCAAGTATGTATCCAAAGAGTCCATCTCTGCCGAATCAAACCAATCAATCGGAGATCTACACTGCCTGCCATACAATGCCTCAAATGGGGTCATCAGAATACTAGAGTGATACATGTTATTGTTGGCAAACTCTGCTAAGGGAAAATGTCTATCTTATCTAGCACAAAAATCGATCACACATGCTCAAAACATGTCCTCCAACACTTGAATCGTCCGCTCAGACTGACCATCTGTCTGAGGGTGAAAAGCTATACTCATATCTACCTGAGTACCCAAACCATATTGTAATGCCTTCCAGAAATGGGAAGTGAACAATGAACCTCAATGATATACAATAGAAACTGAAACTCCATGTAGTCGCACAATCTGAATGATATAAAGCTACGCTAAATTCTCCGTCATATACTTCACTCGAACCTGAATTAAATGGGCAGACTTGGTCAGCCTAACAATAACAACCCAAATGGAGTCATAACCACCCATTGTGGTAGGCAAACCCACAACAAAATCCATAATGATCTGCTCCCACTTCCAAGTAGGAATAGGCATTCTCTGAGATACACCCTCAGGCCGTTGGTGCTCACATTTGACCTGTTGACAAGTCAAACACCTAGAAACAAAGTCTACAACATCCTTCTTCATGCCACACCACCTGTAATGCTGACTCAAATCATGATACATCTCTGCTGCTCCTGGATGGATGGAATATCGAGAACAATGGGCCTCCTCAAGAATTAATTTAATCAACTCGCTCGACTTGGGCACATAAATTCTACCTCCGATCATCAAGACACCATCAGAATCAAGGACAACCTCCTTGGCTTCCCCTCTCAATACTTTGTTTCGAATGAGACATAACTTCTCATCATCAAATTGGTGCTCACGGATCTACTCGACTAAATAAGATCAAGCCTCAATAAAAGCAATCATATCATCACTCTCCTCTGAAATCTGCAAACAGACAAGACTATTAGCTAACATATGAACATCTCTAGCCAACGGTCTATCCTCAATACTAAGCACGACAAGAGTCCCCATGCTAGGAGTCTTCCTACTCAAAGCATCGGCCACCACATTGGCCTTCTCCCTATGGTATATAATGGTCACATCATAGTCCTTCAGCAACTCAAGCCATCTTCGCTGCCTCAAGTTCAAATCCCTCTGATTGAAGATGTACTGAAGACTTCGATGATCAGTGGAGATCTGACAATGCACCCCATATAAATAATGACGCCATAACTTAAGTACAAATACCACAACTGCCAACTCCAAATCATGAGTAGGGTAGTTCATCTCATGGGACTTCAACTGCCTAAAAACATAAGCAATCACTTTCCCCTTCTACATCAATACACCACTCAATCCAACTCCTGAAGCATCACAATACATAGTAAAGTCTATACCTTTCTCAAGTAGAGTCAATACAGGAGTCGAAGTCAACAAAGTCTTGAGCTTTTGAAAGCTCTCCTCACACTCATCAGACCACTAAAAACCCACACCTTGTCGAGTCAATCTAGTCAATAAAGCTGCATTAGTAGAGAAACTCTGAATAAATCATCGATAATAGCCTGCCAATCCTATAAAAACTCTGAATTTTGGTAGGAGAAGTAGGTCACGTCCATACTCTAACTGCCTCAATCTTGGCCGGATCTACTATAATACCCTCCTTGGACATCATGTGTCCCAAGAATGCCACAAAATTAAGCCAGAGCTCGCACTTTGAGAACTTTGCATACAACTTCCCTTCCCTCAACCTCTAAAGTACAATCCTCAAGTGTCGGACATTGTCCTCCTCAGTCCTGGAGTAAACAAAAATATCATCGATGAAAACAATTACAAAAGAATTAAGGTATGGTCGAAACACCCCATTCATCAACTCCATATATGTTGCGGGGCTGTTAGTCAACCCAAAAAATATCACTAGGAATATGTAGTGCCCATACAGCATGAAAACCAGCCTACACCTTACCCCACTCACTCTCTCGAGCTGAGTGTTAGGATATGGGACTAGGGTTCACTCTCTCGAGCTGAACCTCATGTCTACCCACTCTTTAGGCCATCAATCTAGTAGTCTTGGTTTCGCGACTTCTCTCTCGAGTAAGCCAAAAACACATAAATAAACTTGTATTTGCAACTACAAATTCGTTAAATTCATCCACAACTACTAGACGAAATTACCATTAAACTACATTTAATCTATCAGCAAGTAAGACGCAACAACAATCTTAATCCATATTCGCTAAATCACACCCCAAGAATTGGGGTTTTTAGCCACACATCAAGAGATAGAAATTTATACCTAAATGAGCTTGCATTCAAATGGGTATGAAAATTTAAGTCTTGTTACAGGCCAAGAATGAAGAATCCAAGAGACCCAAGTCCAAATCCTTGGAGATGAAACCCTCTTCTTCTTCAAGTTTTCAAAACCTTCTCAAACTCAGAGTAAAAATACAAAAACCTAATATTCTAGACTGAAAATTATAATAATGTTCGACACTTAAAACTACAACTCTAACTAGTATTTATAGTTGTCACAGATTTGTGTTGCGTCAGGTCATTTGGGAAAGTTAATCGGGATCGCCGAGCATTTCAGCGATCCGCCCTTTAGCCTGGTTTACCGCCCTTCTGCTTTGTCCTCAGCATTTTATCGTTATGGGGCATTGGGCGCATAGTAAACTGCATCACCGATCAACTCGGTGATTCGCCCTTTGGTGTAGTTCATCGCCGTCTTGCACCATCCTTCAGCATCGTCGTGCTCTGGGTCATTGGGAGACATGGTACTGCTTCGAGGAACTTCTCAGTGATACGCCAACTACTTTCTTTTTCTGCCGACTTCATCATTTCCTTTAGGTCTCAGCACACTGGAACAAAAGGCAACGTAAGACCCTTCAGTGACTCACCAAGTGGACTCGACGATCCTCAGGCCTTTATTTCTTCGTTCTTTTCAGCCTTTTCGTTCCTTTTTGCGACGTAGTGTCCATACTTTCCTTCAAACTTCAAATACCTGAAACTTAAGTGTTTTCATCAGATATTAAGATAAAATAAGCATTTGACGACACAATTTCTATTAAAATATAGCCCTAAATGAGTCCAATTTGTGGACTCATCAATACCCCGTCAAAGAACAAGACATGATGGATACACTCGATCCACCACTAAGGGCTCACCCACGGGTGTAGAAACACGAATAAGTACAAGCATGCTATCACACATTATATCAAATTCAGCAGCAAAATATGTAGACACATAAGAGAATGTGGTCCCCGGATCAAATAATACTGACACATATCGATGACATTGATACCTGTAATAAAAGCATCAGAAGCCTCTACCTCGGGTCTCCTCGGGAAAGCATAACAATGGCCCCCTGCCACCTCCAGCCTGGGTGGTACCTCTACCCCCACTGTGCTGAACTACAGTACCGCTACTAGAAGCTCTACCGCCTCTACCAGACTGAATTATGCCTTTGCCTCTACCCTGTGGTACCGGTGGTCTAGTATGAAATAAAGAATTAGATTAGGGTCCTCGACGACCCTTCTGGGAATTACACTGTCGCATTAGGTGATCAGGATCTCCATAACTAAAGCAAAACCTCTGACTCGGGAACTGTTGTGCGGATCCTGAAAATTATTGCAATGAACCTTATGAGCCGTGGACCGCGCTATTAGAATCTCGAGGTATCTGACCACCCTTGAATGTCGGCATAGATGCATGAATGGGTCCCCGATGCTCAAAGGAACCACCCCCTCTGTGTGATCCCCTGCTTCCAGATAAGGCACCATGAAATTGACCTGATGTACGGGCCCTCTTAGGCTCTCCAAACTCTTCTCCCTCCATTAATTCCACCTCCTTGGCGGAACTCACAATGGACTGAAAAGAACCCTCTTCTCGAGATGCCCTAAACACAGTCGATCTGATAGAGAAAGTCAACCCCAACTGCTGGTGAAAGATCATTCCCAACCACGGGGTCCACTGGTGGCTGCCTCACCACATCTTGAATAACTGGAGCTTGTTGTTGCTCTTGGGTCTGAACCCCCTCTCTAATCTGAGAGTCCTGTGGTGTGGCGGTCGCACCACCACCCTAAGTAAAGCTCTCAAACACACTTAACACACTCAATAATGTAACTTGAAGCAAAGGTGTGGTTGTAAATGGCCCTCTTTGTCATTAATCTGAGGCTCTGGAGAGACCTCTCTAGCATGGCCCCTCACTGGTGCTGCCCCACGGGCAGAACCTCTGGCTAGTTTCATTCTACGAGCTTGACCTCTAACTCGAGATCTACCCCTACCCTATTACTCCCCGAAAACTAGTAAGTTGAACTAGAATGTTCTAGAGCTTTTTGAAAGAGTTTTAGAGTGTGGTAGGATAATTAACACTCATAAATATGATTCCCATACTTAGAATGAGGGTTTTAGGGTTAGAAGGGCATCTACACCCAGTAGATGGACCCACGCCCCGTGGGTTGGGGTCGTGGGTCAAGGCTGAAGTTCCCCTGCAGGTTGAAGCTAAAGACCTCCATGTACGGTGGTGCAGCACGGTCAGTAGACCCACCCACGATCTGTGCGTTACGTATTGAAGCTTGAAAATCACAAGGGAAGAGGGGAAAGGGAGTGAAAAATCACGAGTTTATTGTGAAGTAATGGGGCTTTTTAAAGATTTAGGGGTTAAAAGGGGTTTGGGTTGGGTTATTTCGATTTAAAACGGGTAAAACCCGTTTCATTTAATGAAAATCAGAAGTAACTTACTTGGGGCGCGACGCGGGGTGGACACAGAGTGTTCTGCCCCTCGAAATTAATTAAAATTTTAAAAAATCAAAACTTGCATCCCCCCTCCGCGATGCGGGATGGTTACGCTGACCCCTTTTCCTTGACGTAAATGTTAATCCTCGTCAAAACCAAAATTATGGGTCCCCCTCCGCATCGCGCTCACTTCACGGACCGTTTTACCTCGACTTGGAAAATTAATTCCAAGCGAGGAAAAATTTGTACCCCTCTCCACGACGAGCCATGGGTCAAAATTCTTGATTCCTGCACCTTTTAAGCTCAAAACCCATTAGTACAAACACTATGGGTTGCCTCCCATCCAACGCCTTAGTTTTAGTCGTGGCATGACTCATATTTTTGTACTTTTCTGAATATATCATTTTCTTTACTAATTCCTATGAATTAAAATAACAAAACAAAAGAATAGAAATCCTAACTATTACAAAGGGTCACGGGTTACCTCTTGTGCAGCGCCTGATTTAACGTCACAGTACGACCCATCTCATGACTCACTCATCATTCAATGTGAGCGCTTCAAGCTCATGATCAACATCATTTTTGATATAGTGCTTGACCCGTTGTCCATTCACAAGGAAAGTAGAGCTCTTATCCTTGTTCCTTAGCTCCACAACACCATGTTGGGTCATCCTCACCACTTCAAAAGGACCATTCTATTTAGATCGAAGCTTTTCGGGGAACAATTTCAACCGTGAGTTAAACAACACCACCAATTGACCCGACACAAAGGTGTGTGACACAATATGCTTGTCATGCCACCTCTTGGTCTTTTCATTGTACAATTTAGCATTCTCATAGGCGTGAAGCCTAAACTATTCTAACTCATGCAGCTGCGTTATCCTCTTCTTTCTAGCTAACTCAGCATCAAAATTCAACTTTTTGATCGCCCAATATGCCTTGTGCTCCAATTCCACTAGAAGGTGACATGTTTTTCCAAACACTATTCGATAAGGAGAAGTCCCTATCAGTGTCTTGTATGCGGTCTAGTATGCCCACAAAACATCTTCTAGCTTGTCAACCCAATCTTTCCTTTGGGCATTCACAGTCTTTTGGAGAATCTGCTTGACTTCTCTATTAGACACTTCCACCTTCCACCTGCCCACTAGTCTGGGGATGATATGATGTAGCCACATTGTGTCTTACCCTATACTTAGCCAACAAATTGCGCATTGAACTATTAATAAAGTGCGTACCTCCATCACTGATCATAGCTCTTAGAGTTCCAAACCTGGTGATGATGTGCTTCCGGATGAATTTCATGACCACTTTTCAATCATTGGATGGTAATGCAACAACCTCCACCCACTTGGACACCTAGTCCACTGCCACTAAGATCTATTGATTACCACGGGACGATGGGAATGGTCCCATGAAGTCTCTCCCCCAGACGTCAATGATCTCAACCTCCAGTATATTGCTCAATGGCATCTCATGCCTTCCATAAATGGTGCCCATTCTTTGACACTGATCACAACCCTTCACAAACATAGCAGCATCTTTAAAAAGAGTAGGCCAAAAGAAGCCGGATTGCAATACCTTATGTGCAGTTCGTTCGCCCCCGTGGTGTCCACCATATGGTGAAGAGTGACAACTCTCTAACACTTATGCAGCCTCATGTTCAGCTACCCACCTTCTCACTATCTGATTAGGTCCCTACTTGAATAAGAAGGCCTCATCCCATACATAGAAGTGTGCATCATACTTCAACATCTACTTTTGATGTGTTGAGGCTTCAGGTGGAAATAAACCACTCACCAAAAAATTGACAATGTCAGCATACCACGGCACTTGAGCAAGGTCCAAGGCAAGCAATTGCTCATCAAGAAACTCTTCGCGAATCTGTCCTTCATTCTTCACATGCAATAAGTCCTCCAATCTGGACAAATGATCATCTATCTAATTCTCAGTTCCCTTCCTATCTCTTATCTCTAGATCAAACTCTTGTAATAGCAGAATCCACCTAATCAGCCTCGGCTTGGCATCCTTCTTATTAAACAAATACCGGATTGCAGCATAATCAATGTACACTACAACTTTGGTTCCCACCAAGTATGATCTGAACTTATCAAATGTGAACACTAATGCCAACATCTCTTTCTCAGTGACAATATAATTTGACTGAGTTGCATCAAGTGTCTTGCTAGCATAGTAGATGGAATGAAACATCTTATCTCTTTGCTGCCCCAACACTGCCCCAACCGCTATATCACTGGCATCACACATAAGCTCGAATGGAAGTTCCCATTTAGGAGCAATCAGAATAGGTGTTGCTATCAATTTCTTCTTCAACAACTCAAATGCCTGCAAACACTTCTCATCAAATACAAACTTCATCTCTTTCTCTAACAGGTTGCACATGGGTCTTGCAGTCTTAGAGAAGTCCTTGATGAACCTCCTATAGAAACTAACATGGCCTAGAAAGCTTCTAACTCCCTTCACTGTGATGGGTGGTGGCAACTTCTCAATAACCTCCAATTTAACTTTGTCAACTTCTAGCCCATTCTAGGAGATTTTGTGCCCCAACACAATTCCCTCTCGAACTAGAAAGTGACAATTCTCCCAATTCAACACCAGATTTGTTTTTTCACACCTAGCAAGAACCCTGTCAAGATAAGTCAAACAAAGTTCAAAAGACTCACTAAACACCGAGAAATTATCCATGAACACCTCAACGAAATCCTCCACCATATCATGAAAGATTGCCATCATGCATCTCTGAAATATCGTCGGTGCATTGCATAAACCGAATGGCATGCGCTTGAACGCATAAGTGCCATACGGATAAGTAAATATAGTCTTATCCTGGTCCTCTAGTGCAATAACAATCTGATTGTACCCTGAGTAGCCATCCAGGAAACAATAATATTCCTGACCCGCCAATTTATCCAATATTTGATCAATAAAAGGCATTGGGTAATAGTCCTTTCTAGTGGCATCATTCAACTTTCTATAGTCCATGCAGATATGCCACCCAGTTACTGTCCTTGTGGGGATCAATTCATTATTCTCATTAGTTACTACAGTCATTCCGCCCTTCTTGGGCACACACTGTACTGGACTCACCCAATTACTATCTGATATGGGGTACACAATCCCTGCAACTAACCATTTGATCACCTATTTTCTCACCATATCCTTCATCACTGAATTTAGTCTCCGTTGATGTTGTGCACTCGGCTTATGCCCTTCCTCCATGTAGATTTTATGCATGCACAACGCGGGACTAATTCCATGGATGTCGGACATTTGTCAACCCAAGGCTGCTTTTCTCTTCTTCAAGATATTTAATGATGCTTCTACTTGTCCATCAGATAATGCTGCAGACAAAATAAATGGTAAAGTTTTATCTTCACCCAAAAAGGCATACCTGAGGCGGGCTGGCAATTATTTTAACTATAGCTGGGGTGCTTCTTCAATGGAGGGCTTAGGTGGATGACCCAACACCCTATTTAAAGGCTCCCAACGATCTCCAAATGTACCCATAAGTGCCACATCAAGAAATTGACCATTTCCAGTGCCTCAGCATCCCAATATATATCATCTCCTACTAGCACTCCCTCTAAAGGATCCTTGGAAACAATGTATTGAGCCTCTGCCTCAAGATCTATCACAATTATTGCAGACAACTCTTCATAAATAGCTGGTAGCTTTAATGCCTTGTACATGTCGAACACTTCCACTTTATCATGTGCCCGCATAGTGAGTTGCTCAACTGCTACATCTATCATAGCCCACCCAGTAGCCAAGAAGGGTCTTCCTAAGATGAATGGGACCTCAGGATCTGGCTCAAAATTTAGTACAACAAAGTCTACTGGGAATCTGGGATTATCAACGATCCCACTTGCGCTAAGACATCCTCTACAACACCCTCAGTCCTACCAACAGATCTATCAGCCAATTGTAAGATGATGGTAGTAGGTTTAGGACTACCCAACCCCAGTTTTTAGTACAACGAAGTTGGCATCAAATTGATACTAGCTCCTAGATCACACAATCCTCACGCATGGATGCTCTGCCCTATATTGATCTGAACCATAAAGCTACCCGGATCTTTCAGTTTGGTGGGCAACTTATTTTGAATTCGGGAGCTGCACTCTTTAGTAAGTGCAACAGTCTCATATTCAGTCAGCCTCATTTTATTTGCCACAATCTCCTTCACATATTTAGCATACCTGGTATACCCTGCAAAACATCTACCAATGGCAAGTTAATGTGAACTTGTTTCAAAAGAGAGAGAAACTTACCAAAATATTTGTCCTCCTTCTGTTTCTTGAACTTTTGAGGGAATGGAGGAGGTGGTTTCACTATTGGTTGCACTTTTTCATCTTGTACCCAACCTCACTCTCCTTGGGTTCACTCTCTTTACTCACATCATCAGTGTTTCTTTTCTTAGGAGCTAACTCCTCTAACTGCAGACCCCGCATTTACTTGCTTGGGATTTGGATCAGTGTTTCCCGGCAAACCTCCTTGCGGTCGTGAGTTTTGGGCACTAGCAAACTGCCCGAATTGTAGCATCTCCTCCATGCTCATGTTACTATACTGCTTATTTGGCTGCTCCCGTTGGACCTATGGTTGGTACCCTTGCGCATTTCCCTGGGGTCTATATGGATTTTGGCCTTGAGCCTGATTTTGATTACCACCCCAAGAAAAATTTGGATGGTTGCGCCTGCTTGGATTGTACGAGTTTCCATAGTTCTGCTGGCCTCCTCCTCGTTGTGCATTACCTACAAAATTCACAGAATTCGGGTTTGCACCACATACCTCTGCACTATGATCACCACCTCTGCAGATTTCACACCAAGTTGGTGGTTGTTGGACTGCATTCACCTGAGCGGGTTGTTGTCCCAATGCTAGATGTTGAAGTGGGTGTTCATCATGTTTTGCATCGCAGCAATCTGTGTAGTTAAAGCAGTCACTGCATCTACTTCTAGCATACCTGCATTTTTTTGTACCACAGGTTTCGCCCCTCCTCCATTCCATAAGAGGTTACCATGTGAGATCTTGTTCAGCAAGGTGAATAGCTCAGCATACGTCTTCTCCAAAGCCTGACCACCTACAGCTGAATCAAGCAAATTTTTGGTGTTAGGCTCCAATCCTTCAATGAAGGTATGGACCAACACCTCATTAGATTGATGATGATGTGGACAGCTCATCAACATCAATTTAAACTTGTCCCAAGCTTGGTACAAGTTCTCTCTTCCTTTCTGTCTAAAACTTAGGATGTCACTCCTCAACTTACCTGTTTTTCCAGATGGAAAAAATCTGATGAGGAACTTCTGTGCTAGGTCATTCTAGGAGGTGATAGAGTTAGCGGGCTCAGAATTCAACCATCTTTTTGCTTCCCTAAGCAGAGAAAAGGGAAATAAGGTGAGCCTCACATAATCCTCGTTCACTCCAGTTGGAGTGTAAGTATCACTGATCTCGAGAAAGTTTTGGAAGTGAACTATTGGATCCTCGTGCGATAGACCAGTGAATTGTCCATTAGTGTGTAATAGTTGCACCATACTCTGCTTCAGTTCAAACCTTCCACCAGTTGTAGGTTTCTGAATACATGATGTCACATTAGTGGTACGTGGGATTGCCACGTCTCTTACCTTCATCTCAGCCATTACTACAGGTTCCTCTTGCACAACTCTTGCTACTGGAGATGTTGGTTCATTAGCAACAAGACTGACGGGGTAAGTGAGTCGTCTTTGCCTTCTCCAGTAATGAACGAATCTTTCCGGTTCAGCTAGAGGCGATACTAATCCTTGATCGTCGTCCAGTTTGAAATTTCAAAACAACCTGCAACAATGAATTGCTAAGATCAAGTTGTCAACACTTGCTTTTTTAACTTCAGAAATTAGAAAAATCAAATAATTCCTAATTCTAAAGTCCCCGATAGTGGCGTCAAAAACTTGTGTCACCTAAATTGCACACGCAAGTGCACGTGGTTGTTCAAATATTAAAGTGTCTCTTATAAAGAGCCGGGTATCGTACCCCATAGGGATTTACGATTAGAAAACTCGATTGTTCCAATATTTTCAGCTAAGCACAAGTGATATCAAGATTTCAAGAATAATTTATTTTATAATCTAAAAGTTAAACAGAATTAAACAAACGTGATTCAATTTCAAGGGCTTAAAACAATGATTGGGTAAAGTCCAGGGCTACAACTTTTATCAGGATTCATGCAATTAATATCATTTAAATGGGTATTTATCAACTATCAAATCAATGAATCACAGGGTTAAATGTATGATCATGGTCTCTCGACCTTTAATCGCCTACAATAAATGATAACCTAACTACATCGTTGAGCGGAGATAGGCTGGATCAAGTACCGAGCATTACGATTTCTTCCTGCATAGTGACCAAGCATGGTTTCTAGGTATATCCCTATCCTAGATACAAATTAACCCTAACTATTAAGAGAAAATCATGCTCCTTATTCCCCACGTTCTATCCTCTTATTCTTCTCCCGAGTTCAATTCGGACAATGTATTTATTTCAATGGTGATCAGATAAGAAATACGAAAAACAAGAACATAAGAAAGATTCAAATGATAATTGACATTGACCCATGAAAACTCAATAAAGTATAATCATCTTGTAGCCACAACCCTAGAACTAGGGTATTTAGCTACTCATCATCATAGATTCGATCAAACAATGTTTAAGTATCATAGAAAGATCGAAAGTAAAAGAGTTTAGGAAAGAACCCTAAAAAATGATGAAATAGCTCTCCAAGTCGTCGTTCTTCAAAACCCAGAAAAAAAATGTTTTAATAAAATAAAGTATTAACCTATTTATACTAAAGTTGAAACGACCAAATCTGGAACCCAGGGGCGCGACGCGGAGGCATTCCCAGATTTTGTTTTGAGATCTTTTCTTTTCTCCGCGATGCGGCAGCTACACAGACCACTCTTCCTAAATTTGAATCTCGTGAATTAATTTAGGAATCCCTCTTATGGACTTAAACAAGCGTCCCGAAATGGGTTTGCCAAATTTGCTTCTGTGGATGCTGATTTTCTTCAATCCCAGGCAGTCCCTTGAGTGCTCTGCCTGGAAATTTATTTCACGAGCCAAAATATAATTCCTCTTTGCAACGCGGAGAGGATACGGCAATGCCTTGGAATTCTTTTCTTCCTTTTTCTTCCTTGCTTCTTTTCAACTCGGATCTTTTGTGTTCCCCAATGTCCATTTTAGTGATTGTTTCTCCCTTTACGCTCACCTACACAACTAATCATGTTGGTTAGCTTATATACAGCCAAAAGACTCGATAAGACTATAAACAAATACATATTGAATTCAAACTTAGCTTAAATACGGACATTATTAGATTTCTAGGCATATAAATATGCCTAGATCACTTATCTACCATTAATAATGATTAATTGTCAATTCATGACCAATAATTGGCTACTTAATTCCTGCGCTCCCTATCTCCAAAAGTGCACTACAAATTCTTTAATTTAAGTTGCAAATTACATCATTTCAAGCCAATTGCATATATATCATAAGATGTGAACTCCATTCCTATATATATATATATATAATCAAATATTGATTGCACTAATTTAGTAAATGCCTTCCCATTGGTCAAGGAATAACAAGATTCCATGTTGTGGAATGGTTAAACAAAACTTCCGTAGGAAATATGATTACCATTCATCTATTAACCACCAAATTTTTTGTCCCTTTAGATCCAAAAGGTCACGACAATTCCAACAAGCCTACCAACCACTAACTTTATTTTCCAACCCAAGATTTCTATCATATAATAATACTCTTATATGGAGTAATTAATGGAGGCATATACAAAAATGGAAGGCCGGGGGGAATTTGCTTACCTGCAATTCTTCGTGCCCTTTTTGTTCTGTAACCGACGCCCTTTTCTTTCTAAATGATTTAAGTATAAAAGTGATAAACCCAACTATTTATTTTAACATATATATATATATATGGGTCAAATAGTATAGGGTCTTAAATAAATTCTCACTTTAGCCCCTTAACTATTGATTAGGTCAATTATCTACAATTACCCATTCATTAATTAACTCAAGTTAAACGAATAGTTCAAAATTCTCAAAAATAACCTACCGGGTCATTACAACGAGGAGCTAACTTATCTTTATATGGGGCTAAGTTATGAACAAAACATGTGCTCCCAACGACACGAGGGGGGATAGAGTATAGATGTAAGTGAGGAAATATTATGGAATGTGGAACCTGATTTTGAATTGAAGATGAGGGCATTCTATTAATTAAATAACAAGATGCAAGGACTGCATTGCCCCAAAAATGCAACGGAACATGATATTCAATGAGTAGAGTGCGAGTAGTCTCAATGAGATGTCTATTCTTCCTTTCTGCTACACCATTTTGTTTAGGGGTATACAGACAAAATGGTTGGTGAATAATTCCTTGGTGAGTCATAAATTCCTGAAACTGAGAGCATAAGTATTCTAAGGAATTATCACTACGAAAAGTATGAATAGAAACACCAAACTAATTTTGGATTTCAACAAAGAAACTTTTGAATATAAAAAATAACTCAAAGAGATCTTTTATTAAGAAAACCCAAGAACATCTTGAATAATTATCAATGAAATTAATAAAATAACGAAAACCTAAGCGTGAACTGACTCTACTAGGACCCCAAATATCATAATGGACTAATGAAAAAATAGACTCGGACGACCCTCGGTACTACAGGAAAATATAGCACGGATGTGTTTTCCAAGTTGACACGACTCACAATCTAATGTGGATAAACTAGACAAACTAGGAACCATCTTCTGTATTTTGGATAGACTCGGATGTCCCAAACGTTTGTGAATTAGGGCTAGAGGATCGGTAACGGAGCTTGCTTTGAAGGAATTTGAAGAGGTAAGTTAGTAAAGGCCTTGTGATTCATGTCCCGTGCCAATCAATTGTCCCGTACTATGGTCCTGCATGAGAAAAGAATCATAAAATAAAGTTATGCCACAATGTAAGGCACGCGTCAAATGACTAACAGATGCTAGATTAAAAGGAGAACCAGAGACATAAAGAACAGAGTCTAGAGGGACAGAAGAGAGCAATTTGACTTTTCTAACCCATTTTGATTTTGTTTGGATCCCATTGGCTAAAGTAATAGCAGGAAGAGATTGTGAATAAACAATATCAAACATAAGTGATTTGTTACCAGAAATATGATCAGAAACGCCTGAGTTCATAACCCATGATTGAAGAGTACTAGACTGTAAAACACAAGCAAAATAATTACCCGCAACATGAACATTAGGTTGAGTAACTGAGGCTACTTGTGGAGACATTTTCTTACTTGCTCGATACCGAAGGAACTCATCATATTCTGCCTGAACAATATGAGCATTATTGGGTGGTTGATTAGGTTGAGTAACAGATGTTACTTGTGGAGATGTTGGCTTACTTGCGTGATTTTGAAGGTACTCATTATATTCCTTTATAGCAGTAGGATCATAACTGAGTGGTGGACCATGAAAAATATGACATATGTCACGAGTGTACCCAAGCTTATGACAATAACAACACTTGGATCGAGCTCTTTCAAAACGACCACCTCCTCGCCGATTCTCCATAGGCTGATATGTTCATTTGTCTATGGTTTGAGATGCCAGAATAGACGAGTCAATGGTGGATGATGAAACTACTTTGTGACTTGGAGGTGTGGCTAGACGAAGTAGACGAGAGAATAATTCACCAATTGTAGGTATTGCAGGACTAGCTAAAATCTGATCACGCACTGAATCATGGTCACGAGGAAGTCCAACAAGTGTAAGAACTAGAAACAACTTTTGTTTTTGCCCTTGTTGTTTTTCCACATTCATAGTGATTGGCATCAATGTTTTAATTTCCTCCATGATCGCTTGTACCTGTCCCAAGTAAGTAGACATATCGAATTCTTGTTTCTTTAAGTTGGTCATTCTAGATATCACATCATAGAATTGAGATATATTATTAGTATATGAAGTACGTGCCTTTTCCCAAACTAAATAACATGTCTGGGATGGTCGAAACTAGGGCATTAGCTTGGAATCGATAGATCGCCATAAAAGACTACATAATTGAGCATCAACATTCTCCCACTGTGCTTTGCCTTTTCATCTACCACAAAAGCATTGTTGGTTAAGTGATCTTGGACGCCTTGACCCTTGCACCACAACTCAACCGAAGAAGCCCAAGCTAAATAGTTTGAGCTTCCCATTAATGGTTCTGAAGTGATCATAACACTTGAACTTCCTATATTTTTGAAGCCAAAAATATCAATCCCGAACGACATATTGTGAAATTAGAATATTCTCACAAAAAAAATATTAGAACTGACTGTTGGAAATAAAATAAAAATTTGGGGCCAGAATCTGACTACTTAAAATAGATCTGACTGTCGGAAAAAAGAGAAATTTGGTTGCCAAAAACTGATCGGAATCAGAAAAAATTTAAATGGTCAGCCTTGGAATCAAGAGGCAACCCCACTGGAAAAAAATTGCTGGAAAAAATGGCTGAAATAATTGCTGAATTTTTTTTTGGGACAACAATTTAGGTCACCGGAAAATTACACAGTGACGACTGATTTAATTTTTTCACCATTGCTCTGATAACATGTGGGAAATATAGGAGAAATATATTATTGAATTGTGTATCTACATTTTTACATTGAGACCCTATTTATAGACACTACATTGAAATCCACCTAGGAATCCTATTCTTATTCTTATTCCTATTCCTATTTTAAGTAGGATTGTATATACTTATTTCTTTTCTAACAAGTACATTGATATGTGCCTCATCTTTATGTTTCTTTTAAGGAAAAATGTCAAAATTACCCCTGAACTATGCGAAATAGACTACTTATACCCTCCATTGCATTTTAGGATAAGGAACACCCCCACCGGTATCCCAAGAGACCACAAATATCTTCAATAGTTAACTACCCAAAATTCTAGTGATGCGGCAAGCGACATGGGACTAAACCCTCCACCTAAGCGTTATCAACTAGGATTTACTTTTAAAAAATTAGATCTTTAGCAGCGATAAAAGTCGCCACAAAATCCCAAAATATTGTCACTAAAGGTTTTGAGTGATTTTTAGCGGTGTGACTAAGGCTGCAATAGCCATTCACTAGTAAAACCTATTTTTTCAACAAGAAAATATGATATTAAATTTTGGTTGCAACATAATTTTCTAAAATAAATAACATGTACTGTCAATATTAAAAACATTCAATATTATTACGAAAATCATCAAAATTACTTCTCGACTCAAATCTCCTACTACATAATGCACTATTGTACATTTTATGCATTTACATATGACATAAAAATAAAACATATAGTGTCTTCAAACTCCTCCTTGATCAAATATCATTTGTGATTTTTTAAAAACAAGAAGGAAAAAAAATGCAAAATCATAATTTAATATTAAAAATCAATGAAAATCTTTAGTAGCGATATTTTGGGAATTTGTGGTGACTTTTATTGCCGCTAAATGTCTAGTTTTTTTCAAGTGAAACCTAATTAACAACGCTTAGGTGTAGGGATTAGTCCCACGTGGCTTGCCATGTCACTAAAATTTTGAGTTTTTAACTGTTGAGGATATTTGTGGTCGCTTAGGATAATGGTAGGGGCATTTTTTTTATCTCAAAATGTAACAAATGGTATAAATGGGCTATTCGCATAGTTCAAGGGCAATTTTGATCCTTTTCCATTTCTTTTATAAATTTATGAATATTTACATTTGTGAACTTTTAAATAAATATTTATTTAAACATACAAGAATAATAAATCAGGTAATAATTAACTATTCTTTTATAAAAAATTCGGTCACATTCACATGATATGAACAATTTCTTCATACCAAATATGAGTTATTTTTTTTGGGAAAATTATGCGGTTAAGCAAACTTATACTACTTAATTACTCACCATAGCTATAGTTTGCTATAATCATCACTCCCAACTAACATTAACCATTAATTACATGGACTGACTTCGAATTGTATAATTAGTCACATTTGTATAATTCGCCACATTTGTATAATTCACAACTAACAATTCTTCTTTTGATTTGTATTTGTATACGATGATTTATATTTGTATATGATGATGATTTTCTTTGATTTTCAGTTTTATCACCATATACATTCAATATTTTTGTGTATAACTTTTTAAAGTTTGTATAAACGTGTAGCTTTCAGATTTTGTATAATATAATTTATATAATTAATTTGTATATTATATTTTGTATAACTGTTTAAATTTCATATGTTTATGTTTGTATCAACTTGTTATTTCAAGTTTTATCATATTTGTATAATTTCAGACTTTATATTACTCAATTATAAAAATGGAAAAAAGGACAAATATATCCTCGAACTATCGTAAATAGTATTTAAATACCCTTTGTTATACTTTTAGGACACCAATGCCCTTACCGTCTAAATTTTGGGTTGTATATATCCTTTGAACTAACAGAGAGACACGTGTCATAATCTTAACAACCTATCCAAAATTTATTAATTTTCAATCCATAATTTAAAAGCCCACCCAGATAAGTATAACCCAAAAAAAACAAAAGACCCACACCCAAATAAACTCATTTTCCCTTTCTTCATTGTTCCACCATCAAAACACCCCCAAGAAATACATCAACACGGAAACTCCACCACACCATTCTTCTCCGGCGGAAGCTCCACAAACAAAACGACCCACACTCATATTATAACCGAAAAACCCCAAAGTATATATGCTCTTCTTTTGTGTAATCGATAAATCTGATGAAGGTAGCACAAAAGTGAGACAATAATCGTATGTTTGATTTCAGGAAGGATAGGGGAAGATGGGAGAAAGGACAGAGAGACTTATCGATTTATTTTGAACTCATGAGATATTAGTGAGAGGTTTCGATTACTAAATCATCACCAACTACTAAAAATCGACAACACCCAATTGCTTATAAATTCGAAATTCACTAAGGCAAAAAAAAAGATATAACTTTTGTGATTATAAATCCATTTGAAGTTTGTTGGTTCTGTTCATCGGTGCTACAAGAACATCGATGAAGGAAAGACGAGTTCAAAATGGTCAAGTTTTATGGTGGCCGAAGAGTTGCTGCATCGCTGATTTCGCCGGAGCGAGGACGCTGAGTTAATTAGCAAAGTGATTTGGTTTGTGGAGCGAGGGAGGCTGAGTTTAGTAGCAATTAGAAGTGATTTGGTTTGTGGAGCTCCGTCGGAAAAGATAAGTCGCAGTGGTGTTTTGAAGTTCCGGGGTGGGGTGGTAATTGGTTGCAGTTGGTTGATAGAACAATGTAGAAAAGAAAAATGGAGTTTATTTGGAATTGGGTCTTTTGGGTTTTTTTTTTCTCGGGTTATAATTATTTGGTGGATTTTTGGGTGCGCTTTTTAATTATGGATAAAAATAAAATAATTTTTGTATAGACCGTTAAGATTGTGACACGTGTCTCTCCATTAAATCAAAGGGTATATACAACCCAAAATTTGGATGGTAAGGTCATCAGTGTCCTAAAAGTATAACGAAAGGTATTTAGAGACCATTTACGTAAGTTTGGGGGGTATATTTGTCCTTTCTCCCTATAAAAAAATACGCGAATTATACAAACGTAGCCGCGAATTATACAAATGAGTTGTGAATTATACAAATTATTGCCCTCTCTCGCTCATCTCTCTCCTCCCTCTCCCAATCTCGCTTGCCATATATACAAATAAATATGTATAATATACAATTATCCAACCGATATACATATACAATTAACTTCTCTCCCACTCTCTGCCCTCTCTTGCTCGCCTCTCTCCTCTCTCTCCTAATCTCACTGGCCATATATACAAATATATATGTATAATATACAATTATCTAACCGATATACATACACAATTCACCTCTCTCCCACTCTCTGCTCTCTTTCGCTCGCCTCTCTCCTCTCTCTCAATTCGCTCGCCTCTCTCCTCTCTCTCAATCTCGCTCGCCTCTCTCCTCCCTATAACATATAACTACGAATTGTAATTATCAAACTATAGCTATGGAGAGTTATTAGGCTATTTTGAAGTGACTATATGCCAAAGTTCCTCTTAGTTTTTTTGTAAAATTTAAAATTTTAATTTTTTATAACATATTGACTTATAAATCAAATTTTTACATTCTTAAAAGTAGAAAACATAATTGAAATAATAAATATACTTTATTTCAAATTTGATATTTTATTTCAAATTATCCCAAATGAATATAAGAAAAAACTTCCTTCACCGCTGTCTCTCCCCCTTCTTCACTCGCTGTTTGAACAGCAAAGCAAAACACATTCTCTCTCTTTATTTCTTCTTCTCTCTCTAAAATCGTGAAGGGTGGAAGCAAAACCTGAAAGAGAGAGCCAACAAAGATCCTTAACTCTTCTGTATCACCATGAATGACCTTTTAAATGTAAGTTCTTTCTCCCCATGTACATCAATATTCTTAATTTCTTTTGCTGCTGATAATTAGATAGATATGTTAAAATTACTTTTGAGATTGCTTTCATCTTTCACAGCTTTTGTAGCTCAATTTGTCAAATATTTCTGTATTGTCAGCAATTTTATTTATTCCTTCTACTTTTTTTTATTTGAAGAATAGGTTTGGTAGTGAGCTTATGGTTGTTAATGAAGGAACTTTATGTGTAGTAGGCATTATATATGACTTATAGCTGATGGGTAAGCTGAAAGTGGGAATTGGACTGCAGAAAAATGACATTTTGGATTGTGACAATTGTTAAAAACTGCAAATATTGGACTTTCTTAGCTACTGTCATGCAGTTGATTTCTAAACATAACAATTTTCTTGATTTCCTATTTTTTCTCCTTGATTTGATTTGGAGTAAAAACATTTAGAATGTACTTGATCATGGATAATGTATTTTATAAATGTGCTAAGCATTCTATGACATTTTGCATTGCCATAATTGTTGAAGGCTTGAAGCTGCATTGACGTCCTCTTTTAGCTACAAAGATTCAGCTCATTTTAAATGTAACTTCTAAGGATGAGAGAAGAGGTGAAGGAAGAAAATTCCTTGTTTTCTCCTTCCCTTTCTACTATATTACTTGTCTGTTAGTGTGGCTCCTAACAAAATGCTGTTTCAACATAACAAAGAAAGTAAAAGAAGATACCTTATTTGGCTTCATTGGGCGGTAAAGACATCTGAAGTTACATTTAAACATGTTTATTGAGTTCATACTTTAGCTTGCTCTTCCCTTTGTGGAATAATGAGTCTTAATCATTGGTTTCTCTAAAAAGAGTCTTAATAAATGGTATCCTCTTTAAGTTTTATGAAACATGAATGCATGTTTTTTTGGTATTGACCAACACCCAAGGGTGTGTCCTAACTGTCAATGAGGTTGGAATGGACCATGGAGACCAAGGTCCAAATCTCAACAGAAGCATAAAGTGTCAAATGATTTATTCCATCTTTCTAGCCTTTGTTGTTAGATTTGTCATATACCTTTGGTGGTAGGAGGTAGCGAATAGCCAGAGGATTGAAAGAGGTGCGCAAGCTAATCCGGACCCTATTGTTGTTAAAAAGAAAAAGAGGAGTTTGTATTGACCATAATGTTGCTAATGCTTATAAATTATCATTATGACAATCTTACTGGGAAAAAGTTTTTAGGGAATCCTGTTAGCATGAACAGTTGTAGGTTTCAGAACGGACTGATCAGATCCATTTTGCTTTATGCATAATCTGAATCTCAGACTTGATCCAGAAAATAATTGGTTATTGTGATCTATGGTTAAAATTTCCAGTTGTATATACTCTCCTAGCTTGTGTGAGACACCTGAAAATTCATTTCCTTCTCACAGTCGGCATCAAAAACTCTCTTTTGTTAGAATTTTGCAAAGGCTTTTCTTTTCTGTCCAATTAATAAGACATGTGATAGAAACAATACCTTTGTCTTCTCATGTTTAAGTACTTATTAAATACTTATCCCAAGATTTTCCTTTATCTTTGTTGAATAATTATTTCAGGCTCATATTTGATGCATGTTGTGCTGTACTTTTTTGAGATCTTAGAATACTTCTGTGGCTTTTTAGAAGACCAGTACTTTTACCTATCAACTGCACTTTAACCCAAAATTAGCTGAGATGACTATATGAATCATCTATATGTATTCCAGTATATTTAGGTTCACATTCGGAGGATTCATCATAGTTAAATTATACTTAAGTTGGTTGTCAACCTATGGTGACTGTTGTACTCTTTTCTGGTTTGGAACTGGTTTTGCTTATCTCAAGGCTCTACAAGTAGTTTTTTTTCCTTAAAATATTTTGTGGTATTGATCGAGTCTCAGTATCATGTCACTTTATGCATTCCTTGTAAAACCCTACATTCTTCTGATTTGCGCTTGTCAATGAAAAATAAGAATGTTGTTTTTCATTATCTGTTTGATTTGTGTTGTAGGATGGTGTTGATACCTTTGAGGCTCCCAGGCATCAAAATGATAGAAATGAAGATATTGAAATGGGAATACAAAGACCAATGGACTCTGGGGAACTGGGTCTTGATGATTTCTTTAAGCAGGTTTTGCTGCAGAATCTTATATATGTTTATCTTGGAAAATTAACACTGACAATTTTGTTTTCCCTCCTTCCCTCAATTACTTTCTCTCCCATATGTTGAAGTTGATCTCCTAAAATTTCCTGCTTGCTCATTTCCTTGTCTCTTTTTCTTGCATTGTTGCTAGGTTCAACAAATTGAGAAGCAGTATGAAAAGTTGGAAAAGCTCCTGAAGAAGCTTCAGGTTTAAATGTCCTTCTATTATAGTGATGTACTCATCCTTCCCTAATTTCAGTTTTGACTGCAATTGTAGCATGTAGTGAGTGGCATAGAATTTCCTTTGAAAATTCCGTTTAAGTTTGTTAGGTTTTCTTAGTTTTGTCTGATTCATGCCTAGTAATGGGCATACAAGGGATAGAACATTTTTCTGTTTAGATTATTTATTTTTATTTGTGAACATATTTTCACCAGTTACTCAGAGTAGAGGTCTATGTGGGAAACATCGATTGTGATGTTGCCATGAGTTTGAAGCTCTATGCACAACATGTGAAGTTATGCATCTTTTTAACCTGGTTTCTCGAGGTCACGCAAAACATGAGGTCATGTTTCTTGAGTACGTCATCTTCCTTTCCAACCTGGTTTAGTGAGGTTGGGTTTTTCTTGTTTGTATCATGAGTGTTTCTCCTGTGCAAAGTTATAAATGCTTTATTCAGGACTCTTAGCAGTCTATCATTCATTCTTCCTCTTAGTGGCTTTCCACAGTCGACATGAAAAACAAAGAAAATAGGATATCTGTATTTCAACAATTATAGTCTCACTTTTAAATGGTTTGTCCTTCACTTTTAGGGTTTTGATATTTGTTATTCGAAGATCTATATTAATCCTGTAACGTTTTTGTTTATGTAAGATGCAACTATTTTTGTTTTGACCACCTGGTGCATAAGTCACTTTCTTCCATATAGTGTCTCTTTTTGTCACTACTCCTACAAAGTTCTGCATTATGGAAGATAATTCTTTTTAATTGGACGCTGTGTGTTTACATAGAGAATAAACTAGAGAGGAAATAAAATGTTTGAGAATACGTAAGAGCTCTGGTTCTCAACCGTCGTGTATTTAGACATAACCTTATTTACTATTATTCCATTGATTGTTGGAATCCTATTCTGTTGATAATGGGATCCTATCCTAATGTTGAATGTGGCTTCCTTTATCTATTATATTAGAGTAATTACATAATTACCTATTCAAAATCAATGCTTCCTCTCTCAATGAAGCATGTACATCATATGCTATAAGCTTGTTACATGTAATATATATTCCCGTTCCTTTAAGTGATTGGACAAAAGATCCTCAAGTTGATCATTTTGCCAAATAGAAGTTGTAATTATATTTTTAGATTCTATTTTTCCATTCAAAGTGATAATCAATCTTAATATGTCTGGTTCTTTTGTGAAGATTGATTAAATGCAATTGCAAGGCACCCTAATAGTCACAAATCAACTACATGGGTGATAATTTTCAGCACTTCTTATCAACCAACTGTCTTAGCCAAACTAACTCTCCCAAAGTCCCAAAGGGGCATTGACCTTTATCTTGCATCTGTAATGGACGACGGTGACCAACTATTTCTTGCCAATCCAAGAAAAAAATTGCCTCCAACTAAAATAGTACATGGTGCTGGTGGTCAAACGTTTATATGAAGGACAACCAGCCCATTGCATGTGTGAAAATATATCGCGCTATCTTCATATAATAGTGTTTTTCTTGGAACCTTTTGCTGACCTCAAAATACAAACCATAATTCTCCAATGACTATCTCATGATTAGTCCAAGAACTCATTGCCAACACTTCCCTTAAATGAGATGTCTGGACAAGTAGTTGTCAAAGGTTCGACTTTCTAACCAATCTTCTATACCTTCCAGGATTAGGTAGTTGGCTCCCGTTATTTTGCTAGACCTAGAAGCTTTACATTGGGATCAATTAATTCTGTAGATTGTCTCATCTGAAATTTTAACTTTTAAAAAGCAAATGTTTCTATTTTTGTTTCCGGTCTACAATACACTCTATTACATGCATATCTTTTTATATTTTTTATTAAGAAATATTTTGTTGATGTGTGGCAGTAAATTTGAATTCATGACCATTGACTTCTTCTTTACCATTTGGACCATGTGAACCACTTTGTCTAAACGTTTAAACTGTTAGAGAGTGGAGACACTTATTTATTTCTGTTTGCAAATTAATCTGTCATTTGTAAGCTAGCTTTAAAGTAACATTCTGCCTCGAAAATATCTAGAGCCTTTTTCCTCTATGAAAGGCATGTGCCATGACTAGATTTTCTCCCCTCAATTCCAAGGAAAATACTTCAATCTGCCAAAATCATTGGTTTAAAAATGATGATTCCAGTGGTGTTACAAGTGGATCATGCCATCTGCATCACCTATGATGACAATATTCTGCCTGAGAAGAGATGAGTATATTAGTTAGCTTCATGGTGTATAATAATGAATAACCAGCATAACTCCACATTAAACCAAATTGATGGACAACCACATAATTTTGATTTTTGATGACCTAAGCTTGTGGAACTGCTTCAGGCGATAGAGGGAATCCTGAAAACGACAAACCATACTGTTCCACGGACCAATAAAACTAGGTGTAATTAACAACTTTGAGAAGGTGGATGACTACATCAACTATATAGGAATGATAGAGATTAGAGAATTAGAAACAGAAAGATGGGCCACAATAGTATGGGAAGGTCATTTTCATAAAAATATTATGGGAAGAAGATGGCAAAGTCCGTGAGATTCACTCCGGTGGAAGGTACCAAGCGTCGACTTGTATGCCTTGCTTCGAGTGCGGATATTCTTATTCCTTTTTCACGTGACTAGGAGCTCTTTCGCATTTATAATCCACAGATTTCAGTCTTTTTGGGTACTAAAACCCCCTTAAGGGTGTCGAAAAGGTAACTCCAAAAAGCATAAGTTGACTTTAGGTTAGTTGATGTAAGATATGGGGACCAAATGTACTGACCAAATGGAAAATACAAAGACACAAGGACCAAATGAGCTCTTGTTTTGAGAATGGTAACAATTAATCTATATATCCACAGGTATAATACATCAAAACTAAGTTGTGTGGACTCTTCACTTTCGATGCCGCACCCGTGTCGGATTCTCCAAAAATGCACTACTTTTGGCGAATCCGACACGCACCCCTTGACATTTTTGAAGAGTCCGAGCAACATAGCATCAAAATATATAGTCCCCCTTCAAAAGTATTATGACATACAACTTGAGCATTTCTATGTTGTTCCTACAAATAGTCTAAAACATCAAAAATATCTTTTTTTTTTTGAGACAACAGTTGTATTCAGTAAAAACATAGCCATCCCAGAAAAAGGCGCTAAGTTGGAAACTTAACAAGCATCGAAAGGGTGCTTAAACCCCTGCCCAGAACCCTATACAATTATACATTGCCAATTCAATATACTAACTCTACTACCCCCCCCCTCCCCCACACACAGAGATTTTGTTTACACGAAAAAAAAAAAAAGCTAAGACAATTCATCCTAATTTTCTGGATAGAATTGTCTCATTCCAGAAACTGATCTTTAGGCCATTCCCCACTCTGAAAGTCACCTGCGCATTGAAGTCAGTCCACATTCTCCTGATAGTTTTCCATATTGAGCACCCAAAAGTGCCATTCACCTCTTCAGTTATCCAGTTGCTCTGTAGGCCACATTTCTCAGCTATGAACCTCCTCCATAATGCTGTATCTTCACAACAGAATCTCCACAACCATTTTTGCAACAAACTAGTGTTCTGAATACTCAAGTTCTAAATGCCTAGACTTCCTTGTGCTTTGCTCATTATCACCTCTTCCCATTTAACCAGGTTGTATCCTTGCTTCTCTTTGTTCCCTTTCCGGAGGAACACCCTTCTCAACTTGTTGAGTTTCTTTTCAATACTTTTTGGTAGTGGAAAAAGACTTAGCATATAATTTGGGAGGGCATCCAAAACTGATTTTATGAGAGTCACTCTACCTCCCATTGATAAATATTGACTCTTCCACCTTGTCAGCTTCCTTTCACTTCTCTCCAAGACTTCACTCCATACTTCCAATTCTTTGTTCTTGGCTCCCAAGGGCATCCCCAGGTATTTGGTGGGAAGAAAAGCCACTTGGCAGCCCCAGTTGTCTGCTAGGCCTTGCATATTATTGACTTGATTAACTTGGAACAGGCAACTCTTTTGCCAGTTCACATGTAGACCGGATATGTTTTCAAATATGGTTAGTATTGCCCTTAGATGCCTTATTTGTGACACTTCTACACCACAGAACACAAGAGAATCATCTGCATATAGTAGGTGTGTGACCTTCATGTTATTAGCCCTGTTAGTATATGCACCAAAACCTCTTATCCACCCCAATTCATTAGCCTTTCTAACCATGTAGTTGAGTCCAGTGTTTTGGACGGCGAGAGGCGATAAAAGGTGACAAGGGCCTGCCTCGCCACACGGCGACGCGAGCGTTCCTCGCCTTTTTGAATCGAGGCGCCAATTAATACCAAAAATTAAAAATATTTAATTGCATATATAAATATCCAAAATCTCAATAGCAATAAGTCAATAACATATATTAGCAAATATTTCAATTCAAAAACTAAAAGTAGATGCCCCCAAGGCCTAGCTCAAGTGGCAAAAGGTGGAGGATTTGTGGCTTAGGTCGCAGGTTCAAGCCCCACACCATGCAAAGCGAAGCCCGGTATTTAAGTGGAGAAGGGTAGAGGGGCGGGCCCATTATCCACCGAGTTTAGAAGGCTGTGATTGGTCCAAAGGGCTGGTCACAGACGGATTTCTCGGTTATCAAAAAAAAAAAAGAAGCTAACAGTAGATACTAAAAGTCTAGAACTTTAAAGACCCAATAAATCAAAAGACAATACTAGAACTCTAAAAGTCTATTCTTCTTCAAAACTATCCAACTCTTGAAGATCAACATCCTCTACATCATTATATTGCTCCTCATCTTCTTCCTCCTTGTAGTCTTCATCAATTAGTGTCTGAGTCCTACTTGAAGTTGAACTTGTAGATGTAGTTTCTACTCCTTTGCCCTTGTCAAGTGCTTTTGATCTTGAAGAAAGTCCCCTAAGATGATAGATACTCTCATCAGCTCCAATTGCCGTAGCAACACTACCCCAAGTAAGATCATCATCCTCATATACTAGTTCATCTTCTTGATCTTCGGGGCATCCAACTAACCATTCATTTGAATCATCAATGTTATCCAAGCGAATTGGATCAATGAGATCACGAGCATTATAACGACGTTTCAATGTTCTATTGTACTTAATGTACACTAGATCATTGAGACGCGATAGTGCAAGCCTATTCCTCTTTTTGGAATGAATCTGCGCATAAGTTATAGATATTAACTA
>JAJOOO010079533.1:0-21898 GCA_029582685.1 Solanum piurae
ACAAATTCTAAGTTGATTAAGTGTCAGACAAACGATTAGCTTAAAGTGGATGATTTAGTCAAAGGGGAACATGCAATGATTAGAAAATTAATATCTTACTATGACATTTACGATAGTAAAATATGAATGATAAGTGGTAGGTTGAACCCATCAATGGCCCCTTAAAGTTGGCACCAACTTTCACTTAGACACTTCAACTGAGATTTGTTCAATTTAGACACCTTATGACATGTCCCACTGTGTCATTTTGACATTTGTTTAACAATCAGCAAAAGTTAAAAAATGTGTGTTATCCACTCGCGAATGACATGGCATGATGACAAATTAAGAGAAGACATGTGTCAATTTGGTTAAAAAAGAAAAAAATTAATTATAAGAAAAAGAAGGAAAAACCATTTAAACTTATATTTTAAAAATATTTCAATAAGAAGTCATTTCAATGACTTATATCTAAAAAAAATCCCCGGAAATTGGAGTTCCGCCGAAAAAATTTAGGAGATTTAGATCCAATTTTTTTTCAATGACGTCTCATATTTTCTTTTATAACTAATAATTCATTCTAAATAAAATATGTTTTGGCGGAAGAGAGGCAAAGAGAGAGAGAAAGATAGTAACAAAAATGGTGGATCTCCATCTTTTTCGGTGAGGTAGTGATGTTATTTTTTAGATCTGATTATTTTTAAAAAAAATAGTTTTTGTAAGTTATTTCAATCAGTTTATGATTCTTTTTTAATCTTTTTCAATGAGTATATGATATGATTCTTTTTGTTTTACTCAAAATCAGTACATAGTGGTGGTGAAAGGTGAAGGAGAAAGAGGGTTGCTGCAGCAAAATTCTTCTAGCCTGCAGAACATGGGTTCAAAAACCGGTAGGCACAGCTTTCTGGGATTAATTTCTAAACGTTTGTTTATATAAAAAAATTTAAAAAAATAGAAAATCGGTAAGCAAATAGTATTTGTGTCGTAATAATTTTTAAAAAAAACGGTAAAGGATTAAATAAAAACATGTGTGGGTTTATATAAAAAACAAAAAGTTGGTAAATGGTAAAAAAAAAAATGAAAATAGTATTTGTGTCGTACTCCCAAACAATATCTGACTATGGATTTCTATTCACATTCAAAAAGTTTAACTCAATTTTTTTCTCCAAAAGTTAGAGTTCTTGTGAAGTTCAGCTTGATATTACGTGTGGCTACTGCAACCATGGAAAGATCTTTTTCCTCTATGAAGTTCATTAAAAATGACTTGTGAAGCAGAATATGTGATGACTTTTTAAATGATTGTTTAATTTGTTATATAGAAAATGAATTATTTGAAAGTATACCTAATGATGTGATCATTGATCGTTTTCAAAATATGACACCTCGTCAAGTGTAGTTGTAATGATAGTGTTTATATTTTTATAATGTTTAAGTAATTCATCATTTTTAGTGAATTAAATACTTGTATTTGTTCGTTAATTTGATGATTGTTACTTTAGGTTAAAATCGTTGTTCTTTTTAAAAATTTAGAATCCACTGACTTGAAATCCTGGCTCCGCCTCTATTTGTGGGGTGTTTAATCTAGCATTTTCACTAAAAAACTTAAAAGCAAGTTGTTGATTTAGATTACGTTAAGACATTGATGCTAGTTCGATATGGATGTACATAGTGCATTGCAGAATAATGGTAATCGACTGATACAGATTCCTAATAATACAAGACATGAACTGAGCAGGCAAGTCTGGGAAAACAGTCTTTGTTTGATGCTAGTCCAATAAATAGAGTGCTATCCGCAGAATATAACAGCTAAATCGTCTTCACAAGGGCATTTTCTTTGAACGTAAGATGCCCCATGCTCTTCGTACCTGTCATCAACATAAACCAAAAGGTGTACTCACTAAGAGAAAACTATAGTTATAGCAGATTCGCGGTGCTACTTTAAAGGGATACAAAACAAGTGTAGTATTGTATTCAAGCCTAAGAGAGAGATGTAAAACTTATTCGGACTTTGAAAACCTCATTTGTTGAAAGGAGCCAAGAGATGCCAATATGCTGCCCCTATCCAAACATTGCACAATAACTTGTTAGTTCATTCGTGTGAAGAAAGTGTCTCGTCATTGCTAAATGCAAGAACCCATCATTTATGGAACAATGCCGTCAAATTACCATTTCAAGGTTGTATGTAGTAAAAGCAGTTAAAATAAATGGAAGTATGTTTACTGCTTTCTCAACTCTGCAATTATATGGGGTAAGGGCAAGGGAAGACCAAAAAACAAGATACTTGAAACTGTACTCTCGCAAAATGTTGTCAGCTTAAACTTAGAAGTAACAAATATGGGGAGAAGTCCAACCCAGTCTGTGAATGTTGTTACATCCAGATGAGAAAAGTAAGTACAAAACACACTTTATACAGTTGAAAGGATCAAAGGGAACTATTACCATAAAGAGAAACTGAGAAACAGTAAAGAGAACTACAGAGTAATAGTTTAACCTGAATCTCCTTTCTGTAGCATTTCCTCTAGCCAGTACTTTGACTCTCGCTGCCTGAGGAGCGCATACAAGATACAGAGTTAGGCTATTCAAGCTAAGGAGATAAAATGAGAATGCTATCCTTGAACACAACATGCATGAATGAGGGAGCTGAGGGCATGGTTAAGAGTCAAATGGGAAACGGCACCTCTAACAAGTACTTCTCCAGACGTTCTTTCAGTTGTTGCATTGATGTTGTTCCCCCAGCAAGCTGTAGTGGGCAGTACTGAAGTCAAACTAACATCTCATCTAAAGTTTCAAACTCAAATAGACGAAATAAAATAAGTCTTGAGAAATTCATATGCTCGTAGTGAAGTTAATTAATCCAGTGATAAATTTGAATATTGGTTCTAATCTCCTATTTTGAACTTTCATATTGTTATTCTTTACATAATAATTTTTATGTAGTAGGGCATAAGGAGCATCAGTCCAGTTTCAAAATTTAAGTCACTTAGTCATGTGAAGTTTCCATACTCTTCTCCTGAAGGAAGCATCCTCTCAGTTTCAGTGCATACAATGTGAAAATGGGGATTTGAATGAATTTACTTTGTCAGGTGACTTAACAAGTATTTCAATGTAAACAACCATAGAAAAGAAGGGAGGCGCACAAAAAAAGGAATTGATGCCTCATCTTTAAATAGATTGCAAGAAACGCTGATGGCTTTACCAATATACTGCTAAAAAGTTCTCTTCGGATATCCACATCGCACTTGTTTATGCTATCTATAACCTGAAAAGTTTCGAGTATAATTACTAATTGAAAAAAAACAAGAGAAGGTGAAAGAAGAACATTTTATCTAAACGGACAAATTTGAGAGAGAAAGGACCAACCACTTGCAGTTTCAGCAAAACTTTCCATACCGGGAATAGTCTGTGACATCAGTATGGAAAATACCAAAGTAAAGACTACATATATGAAGGATCCGAAGGAGCTAGCTTGAGATGGCAAAGGACAGACTCTCTGAATAACAGGTATTTTTTAAGCAGACAGAACAGTACTCTATCTTTGGAAACATATGAGAAGTATACAGAAAAAGAAAAACAGAAAAGAAATATTTTATCAAAAGTCATTAGAGATGGATATGTCTATCTTTGGCAATGGAACAAATAAATCTGAATCTCAAGGTAGAGGTCATGGAACATAAAGCGTCACTCCTACTATTGTGTGATCTGAATATTATAAGCTTTTCAGAGAACATTTGAAATACAAGGAAATGAGATGCTACGTTGAAAAGATAATGTCGAACCGAATTATGTGAACCATACTGGAGGTATGCAAAGTCCATAAACCTCATTTACTATAAATGAAATATATAGTTCATACCATTGCAATGGAAAGAACCCAGTTTACAGATCATACCAATGAGTGCTTCAGCTACAAGCACACCCTACTTCCGAAGGATCAACACATAAAAAGCGACAAATACAACAACAGTTGAAGCACTACAGATACAACATGTTAGGATAAACCTAAAAATACAGAATCCTGGAAAGAACAAGATGAAAGCGTGTACAAACAACAGTACATATCCATCCTACTCACATAAGATAAGAAAACTGAATTTGGATGACTAAAGCAACACCAACCTGAACCAATGATGGATTGAATATAATATCAGGAATTTTGAATATATCCGCTCCGACTTCTATCGTCCTGTGTCATAAAGCAAAAAAATGTTAACCATAGTAAGGAATGCCACCCTACCCCCCCCCCAAATCTCATTGACCTAATTAATTTTGCAACGGGTAAGAGAACAGTAATGAGTTCCTATATATGAGATCGCTAGATATTTAAGTAATATGACAAGGTATTGTCACAACAAATTCAAAAAAATATATATATAAACTTATAAAGTAATTCTATCTTCAGTTAGCATGACACTGTTTCAAATGATTGACTTTGCCAATTAAGGAAGGTGGTCTGTATTTTTTTTTATAAGGCATAGGCTAATCAAAATAGTACAAAGCATTAACTCTGAAGTTTGAACAGATGAAGCCCAATAATCTTGGGACAGAAAAATTACTAACATAAGGCTTCGAGTTAATACCAAAAAAGAGTAATATTACGAACTACTAAATGAAACTGTTTTCATAGGAAATTTGCTAAACTACCCTCTAGGATTTCTTTCCCTCAGCACTCCCCCTCGATCTAGGAGGTATAAAAATGCTGAGTATTCCTAGCTTGGAGCTTAGAAACTGATGTTGAACTCTGTTTAATCATTTTGTCAGGATATCTGCGTGTTGATCTCAGGTGTTGATGTATTCAGTCTTTATCAAGCTTTGTTGGATTTTTTCTCTTATGAAGTGACGCCTATTTCAATATGTTTAGTCCTTTCACGAAAGACTGGATTTGCTGCTCTTTGAATTACAGCCTTACTGTCACTATAGATTGTCACAGGTAGTTGAATGTTGACACCAAATTCTTTCAACATTCCTAGTAGCCAGGTCAATTTTGCAGTAGTTAAGGCTAGACTTCTTTGCTCAGACTCAAAAGAGCTTCTGGATATGGTTGTCTGCTTCTTTGATTTTCAAGACACTAGAGTCTCCAATTTTAATCAGAAAACTAGTCACAGATTTCCTTGTGTGAGCACATGATGCCCAGTCAACATCACAAAATATTGTGACCTTTTCTTGAGGATTGCTAGAAAGAAGTACACCAAGCCCAGGTTGATTTTTAATGTCTGGTCTAGTAACTGTGAGGTACAACAACTTCCCAACAAGCCTTTGATATGACCCTATGTCTGATAACAAGGTGTCTTCAATGACTGACTTGCCAGGATTATGTAGATCATATTCTATAGTGGTGAGCTTTATACTGTTATCAATAGGTGTTTTTGATGGCTTCGCTGCTGACAGTCCTAGTTCTGAGATCAATTCCAATGCATATTTTCTTTGATGCATTAAGATACCATGACCAGACCTTACAAATTCAATTCCCAAGAAATATTTTAGCTCACCTAAACCCTTCATTTTGAAGGCATGTTGTAGAGCCTGTTTGGTATCTTTCATAAGCTCTACATTGTCCCCTGTTATAAGCATGTCATCCACATTTATTAAGACAACAATGATGTCTTTATTTGACTTCTTGATGAACAACGAGTGATCATATTTACTTTGGAAGAATTTGAACCTCAGTAAGGCCTCTGTTAGCTTTGTATTCCATTGCCTTGGGGCTTATTTAAGCCCATAAAAGGATTTCTTGAGTCTACATACCTTGTTCTCCCCCCGACTCTGGAATCCTTGAGGTAGTGTCATATAGACTTCATCATTGAGATCTCCTTGAAGAAAGTCATTGTATACATCTATTTGATGTATATGTCAGTGTCTTGCAGCTGCTAGGGATAGAATAGACCTTACTGTAACCATTTTTACTACTGGAGAGAATGTTTCTTGATAGCCAATCCCTTTCTTTTGGTTGTATCCCTTTGCCACTAGCCTGACTTTAAACCTTTCAATCTCTCCATTTGCCTGGTACTTTATTTGTATATCTATTTGCATCCGATGGGTTGCTTTCCTTCTGGTAAACTAGTAATCTCCCATGTGTGATTGTTCTAAAGAGCTTCAATTTCAGATTCCATTGCCTTGATCCAGTGTGGATCCTTGGAAGCATGATCATAGGACTGTGGTTCACTAATAGAAGAGGAAGTTGTGAGAAATGGTTTATATCCCGGTCATAATTGACATAGTTGGTAATTGAATATGGTGTGTCTTGATGAAGGCTAAGAGAGGTGAAATCTTTCATCCAGATGAGAGGTTGTTTACCCCTACCTGATCTCCTTGGTGGTTCAGTTAACTGAGTGGTCTGTATATCTGGGGAGATGTATGACTCTTTTGTGTAGGTTGAGACACTTGGTTCATAGGCGCTGCAAAGGTGTTGCGACTTGACATTGGACAACCTGCAGTAGGTATAACATTGTCAGTGGGTATAACATTTTTCGTATGATGATTGGTGTTAATGCCTAAGCCATTAGGAACAGTAAGACTTAGAACACTAATCTCTTCATAGTTATTTCCTGTCAAATTATCTACAAACACAGGTTTAATTGAGTTATTCCATTTAAAAGGAAACTCATCTTCCCTGAAACTCACATCCCTATTAACAAAGAAGCATTGATTATGAACATCATATAACATATAACCCTTTTGTACCTCAAAATATCCCATGAGTACAGAAGTTCTAACTCTTGACTGTAACTTATCAGTTTCTGTCACATTATTTGCATAACATAGACAATCAATCACTTTAAGATGTTGAATATAAGGTTTATGATTATACAATTTTTCATAAGGTGATGAACCAACAACAGAAGAGGGTAGTCTATTAATTATATACACAACCACTAGAGCACAATGTCCCCTGAATTTTAGAGGTATGTTAGCCTGAAATCTAATTGCTCTAGTCACCTCAAGTATATGTATGTGCTTCCTTTTAGCTACACCATTCTGTTGTGGTGTATACACACATGATCTCTGATGTATAATTCCTAGTTGCTTAAACAATGTATTACACATGTCTTTCACAAACTCAGTCCCATTATCTGACCTTATTAATTTTACTGTTTTATTGAATTGAGTTTGAACCAACTTTAGGAAGTATTGTATGACCATGCACACATCAAACTTCAATTTTAATACAACTAGAAGGAAAAGGCAATCTACATTTCTTTGCACATGGATAGACACTAAATTTTTTAACAGTGTCATCTATATCCTGAAGTTTAGCAGGTAATATTTTATGTAAAACTGAACTAGACACATGGCCAAATCTTTTGTGCCATAGGCTTATATCTTCTTTGCGGGTCGGATTTTCTCCTTGTACTAATAGGCTGAGCTCTTCACTTCTTCTAGTAGACTGACTGACTAAAAGATACAAACCATCACATTCTTTACCAATCTCCTTCACCTGTCCATTGAAGAGATCCTGAAATACACAAAAGTCAGGAAAAAAAATGACAGAATATTGCAGATCACTGGTTACCTTTGATAAAGACATTAAGTTGTACTTAAAACTGAGGTAGAAAAAACACATTGCTTAGAGAATTATTAGTTGATATAGAACTTGAACCAATGTGAGTAACACAAGCAATATCTCCATTGGGTAAGAAGACACTCTTTGGATTTGGAGTTTTAACTATCAACATCTGACACCATGTGGTTTGTTTCTCATGTGTCAATAATCCAATCTTTCAAAATTTCGACACCAATAAAGCTTTACTACTACTTGTACCTGTTTCATTACCTGCTGCATTTGCACAAGAGACTTGTGTTGTTGAATTGTCTAGTTGAGTGTGTTTTATCAACTGAACAATCTGATCATACTGCTCTTTAGTGAAACTACAAGCTCCTGCCTGAACCATCTATTGCTCCGGGATAGATTGATTTCCAGGATTCAGCCCTGTATATTGTTTGTTTTCCTGTTCCTCTTTAGATGCAACACTGAAGTTCCCTGTAATCACATTATATGCAGCAGACAAACCTGCTCCCCCTTTCTTCTTGAACCTAGACTAGAATCCTGAGGGTAACCAACCTATTTGTAGCAGTTTTCCTTGGTATGATTCTTCATTTTGCAAAACTCACAGTAAAGATTATACTTCTTTTTGAACTTTTGAGAGTTTGCCTTTGAGTACATGACCACATTATCTGGCATTGCTCCTAACAGACCAGCCGGATTGCTTGTGAATCACAAGTTGTGACAGCCTTTTGACTTTCATCACCAATTATTATGGCATAGGCCTGATTCACAGATGGCAATGGTGTCATCAACAATATTTGACTCCTAGCTTGTAGGTAGTTATCATCCAATCCCATTAAAAACTGATAGAGCTTTTGCCTCTGTAGAGGTGTAAAGACCCCTTTTATACACTGAGATGAATTATCTCTGTAACTACCTCTAACAGTATGTGTAACTACTTGATAGTGTTAGTTAGTCTTAACAGCTTAACTAACTTCTTAACTAATTACATTGTATTTTGGTTTCTTTTTGGTTGCATTTTGGCATTCACATTGTAATGAAGATGGAGCTAGAACTAGGACTTGGGCATCTTTAATTTGTCTTGTATGTTTAATAGAACTTGATTTATCCGAGCCACATTGAAAATCATGTGAATTTATGAATTATGATGACTTACTTGTTTGTATATTATGTACTTGGGTCACCTAAAGTATATGATCGATATTTCACAAATCTCGCTACAGGAATAAGGATCATGACTGTTAGATTTGGGAAAACACTACAGTTTAGTTGCTAATTATCAATTGTAGTTATACGCAAAATGTTTTTTTTTTAGTTTAGCTGGTCATTCAAATCTATGGACGAACTTACCTGACCACCGAAATATATTTTTGGAGTTCGTTAGAGTGTGTTGCAACTTAATCACAGCGTTTTTTATTTGACTGTCCATCATTGCCCATTGATACAACTATTTGAGATTTCACAGATGCGTAAATCAATTGGAATATTCTTCATCAGCCATTGATATAGATAGCAATACGACGATTGATACATCAATTTTGATTGTTCTTTGTCAGCCATTGTCTCGGTAGATGTTTTGAGTTACATTTTGACATAGCCTTCTTGTTTCTGTTGCTACTAACCAAAGATGCAGAGATGCAATGAAAAGGTTTGGATTGGATTCTTTAATTGGAAACAAGCAGGATTTTTTTTGGATTCATGATTGAATGTTTCTTCTTTGAATCTATATATGCAAAGAGGTTCCTTCCGATAAAGACTCTATTCTTTCAAGACAAATGGCAAAGTTAAAATGGAACAGCACCTTAACATGATATTGAACTAAATTTACAAGCAAGATATTGAAGATAATCATATGAACGATACCCACAACCTTAACATGATATTGAACTAAATTTACAAGTAAGATATTGAAGATAATCATATGAACGATACCCACAACGCTTCTACCTAGCAGGACGATGTCAAAATACAACCAAAAGAAACCATACTACCTAGCAGGACGATGTCAAAATACAACCAAAAGAAACCATACTACATACATACATACATGTAGCTAGAGCAAGGAATGGAGTTTGTAGATCTTTAGAACCTGTAAAACATTATTGGCACTACCTTTTCCCCAAATCAACTTGAAGCGATAAGTCTCACCAGTGGCTATCTTGTTATGAGTCTTGAATTCAGGCCATCCACGTGTTATGCGAACACACCCTTGTCTACGTTCTATAAACACTTCCCACTCCTTGCCTTTCCCATTATCCAGATTCATTTTCTTCATGCCAAATAGGCCAGCCCATCTCGCGAAGTCCACTGGGATAGTCTAATAAACACATTTGATCAAACATGTTTTCAGAGGAAACTAAACGCATAAAAGAATTCAAGAGAATGGAAATTGCTCAAGTTTACCATAAAACTTGAGTGTGACTTTTTTATAACCATTTCATAGTATGGATGATTGCTGTTTAAGTTCACCATACTGAATCTAATCTTCTTTGGACCATTTTCTTGGTTTCCACTCTCAACGCCCTCCTTTTCACCAACATTACCTGTCTTTCACTCCCAAGTTAACTCATATAAAATTGGACAGAGGAAGTAGTAAATAATTGTCTATTGTAGTTTGTATCCATTGGATTAAAGAAACCAAATTCATAACATTACCTGACGATCCTGTTGGCTCTGTTTTAACTCTCTTAGAATTTCTTCCAATTACGTCCTGTTTTTCTCCAGAAGAACTGCTGAGTTCTTCAAATTGCTGGTTGTTCCTATGGCTTTTTTGAGTATAGGCAAGCACTTGAAATGTGGATTTATGAATGAGAAAAAATAGCAAAACATCACCTAGTTGCAGTTGGTGATGCACCACAAATTGTGTCCACTCTCTTTCACATATGAAGTAATTTGACCTTTTTCTTACTATATTTGCTTCCCATGACATTCCAACGACATTCGATTTCAGTAAGCAAGTCTTGGCCAACATCTTCTTGTTTTCTTTCATGAAACCAGGCGGTATTTGCTATAAATTAACAAATCAATTAGTTTATTGGACAAAAAGAAAAAGTAAAGAATAAAAGATACTAGTAGAAAACTTACTATTTCATCCTTAAAACCTTGTCTTAATAAAAGCTTGTGAAATGATGAATGCTTGTTGGGATCCACTTTCATTTTTAAGGATGAAGAAACGGAATGAAAATTGTTGAAGCTGATTTCTAAAAATGATACTGGCAATGGTAACGGAATGTAAAAATTTCTAAAAAGAAAGGTGGGTTAAATAAGCACATTCTCTATTGGGGTAGTTAGAGCCGTCAAAATGGATTTTGCCCGCTAGGTTGGTTCAATTCAATCTTTGAATTAAATGAAGTTGGGTTTAATTTTTTCAGTCTATTTAGGAACGAGACTTTTTAGCTCTGTCTCATTTGGCCCGCTGGCCTCGTAGGCCCAACCGGCAAGCCTCAAAGGTCAACCTGCGGGCTGTGAATTTTAGAAATATTTATTATATATAATTTAAGTAGTGTTTACTTGTCAAAATTTTGTCAATAAATGTTTTTAAAATATCAATATTAAATCAAGACTATATCTTTTATATTTTAGGGTCATTAGCCCACTAAATTTTCTTATTAGCCCAAGTTTATTATTTCATTATAACTATGAATCTTTGACCGCTTTTACTTTTGTTTTTATGACTAATTTTTCACTTCTCATTTATTGTCTTGTTTATGAAAATAGTGATCATGTAATATTTTTTGCTCGGATAAATCTTATGAATGTTGTATCTTGGCTATTATGTATTTGTTTTGTAAATATTCACTAAAGTATGTGTAATTCATAAATGAATTTATGTATGTATTGATATCGTGTTCATCGGATATCAACGTTCGTATTCTTTTTAAGAGGAAAATGTTGTCCGTTTTTTGGTTAAAGGGTCAACCCGTCCCAACCCGTGGCCCACTTAGGACTGGGTTGGACTGCTATTTTATAGGCTCTTTAATTAAAAGGGTTAGCCCGTCCCAACCCATTTAACTCTCTAGCCCGTTAGGATTGGATTGGGTTGGGTCAGCCCATTTTGACAGATCTAGGTGTAGTAATGCCATTAATTGGACTCCTCAAACATTATTTCTCACTAAAAAATTACATTTTGGAAAACAATTTCTCACTAAAAATTACCAGAAACTTCCTAATTTTTCATATAAAAATATTACTATTTTTTCTCATCAATTCAATCAAATATATGTCAAAATAGCTACTCACTATAATAAAAATAATTTTCGGCGGTAGTAAATATAGACATTAAAAAAGAGTTCTCAAGTCTTTACCGGTACTAGCTATTGTCATTAGATCGATCAATGTCGATAAAGACTTTAAAAACATATACAGAGAGTGTTAATTATCACTAAAAATACATATTTAGCGACAATTAAATCATTTACAAATATTGAGCATCAAAATTGAAATACTGCTCAAATATTGAAAAAAAAAATGTTTAAGGCATAATAATTCAAGTTACATAGAAATATGTGTTTGGCCGTAACAAATATTTTATCTTCGGTATACTTTCTTTAATTCAATTTATGTGATGAAAATTTAATTTCAAAAAATAATAATTGAAGAGTGAGTAAAAAATATCTAAACTATTCTAATTTTTTGAGTTTCCTACATAAACTATTAGGAGTGTGAAATACATCTAGATGCTAACTAGATCAAATATTTGTTTACGTACAAACACTTCAAGGCATGTTTGACCATAAAGTTTTTTCGTCCACCTTACATATATAACGACTCTATTAGTTGACACATTAATTTATTTTTCTTAAAAAAATAAATTCAATTGATTTCTTTAAAATTGTAAACCCCTTCCAAACTGGGGATATCGATGTCATGGCTAATACGAGACCAAGGCTAAGAAGATGGGAAGAAGATGTCGGATATTGTGAGGACGAATAAATCAACTTATAGAGTGATAATTTTTAACCTCTAACCTTAAGTTTTAACCTAAACCCTAATATTATTTTTTAGGTTTGCCGCAAATCACAATGGAATGGCTTTTCCATGTATGTGCAAGAATATTTAAATAAAAAAAAGAGTGTAGTACACATATCATAAAAAATTTATTGATATATGTGTATTTCACTAATCATTGTGTGATAGTTTAAGTAAGAAACTCACACTCTCAATTGTTCACGTATGAAACTCAAAAAGGAATTGAAATAATTTAGATGTGTTTTTAATCTTTAGCTCAAATTTAAAAAGTAAAAAAGATATTTGAAATTTTTTACCTTTAAACATGGCATGATGTTATTATCATAAAATCATTCATAGTATAAATAATTTGAATTGCTTCAAATATTTTTTGAAAATGTTCTTCTTAAAATAAATTAATAAAAAGTTAATTGATACTCTTTCTGCCTATATTATGTGAAGATATTTACTGTTCAAGGAGTTGAACAATTTTCTCCATAATTTTTGAATCATTACCTATGTTGACACGTAATATCTTTTGTCTAAAGTTTGAATATATAAATTTTATTTTAAATATATAAAAAACTTATACCTAACTTTATAATGAAATTTAAGTATTTCAACTCTGTATTCTGAATCTATGCATAAATTGGGACAAACATAATTACATATCAAAAAGAAAACACAGGCAAAGGGTCCAATCAAATGGTAGCTTGTTCAGGTGAATGCTGATGACTTCTAATATACGCAGGGACTTAATGATGTTCTTTTACTCCCACGCAATATGAACTTGCCAATTAGTAATTACCAGAGAAACAGTACTGGAAATTGTGTAAATTACGTAAGATGAAGACATTTGACGTTACTTGAATTAATTGGTTCCATATTTTGGAAGACGAATATTTGATATTTAAATGATAGATTTTATTTTTTAATTATACTAGTATACGTACTCACGCGTTGCGCGTCAGTTGATGATATATTATACATATTAATTTATTGACAATTTATAAACTATTTGTGTCGAATTTTTAAATTTATAAACCAAACCAAATCAATAAAACTCGGGTTTTTCAACCTCGGGTTTTTCGAATTTTTGGGTTGTTTCGAGTTTTTCCGGTAAAATATTCATACAAACATATAATTTACTTGTACTTCAAATATTTCTTTAGTCCTACCAAAATATAACTATCTAAGGTGTTTCTTAAAAAAAAACCACAAAATATGATATGATTAATGACATTAAAATATCCAACAAAAATAATAATAATGAAATCGCGTAAAACAAATATTGCAAATTAACAAGTCATAATGAAAATGATTATAATTTAAAAGTACTAAATCATGCTAAAATAAGTTTAATAAGTATTAGTTATATAACTAAATATTAAAGGAAATTAAAATTAGATTATGTATTTTAATTGTCTAAACCAATGTAAAACTGAAGAACAAATATTAAATATTAATGTCATTTTTAGTATTGAATTGATTTTCTTTTTGCATTAGTATTAATTTGATTTTGATTTAAGTTTTATTATAATTACCAACATCTGTGGATTATAATCTTTATTGAACCATTCAGAATTCTAAGTTTCAAACTTGTTATAATATATTAAAAGATAAAAACTATGAAAAAGTATAACAAATATTTAAAAATTATATCAAAGTAAATATCTTTATGTATAAAATAAAATTTTAAAATTATATATATAATGTCGGGTTGGTTTGGTCTTGGGTTGTTTTTTTTAGTTAAAACCACAACAACTCAAATATAGTCGGATTTTTTTTCCAATACCAAATCAAGTCAAACCAAACCACTAGTCGATTTTTTTTGGCTTGACTCGGTTTGCGATTTGGTTCGATTTTGTACACCCCTAATTATGATGATACCAATCATAAAAGACTTAAGTCATCTGCGGTCCCTTAAAGTTGTCCGCATAATTCACTTAGACACCTCAACTAGGACTAGTACTTATTGAACACTTTAGCCTTAAGAAATTTATATCTATTAGACATAAAATGATAATCAGTTGAAAAATAAAATTGCATGTAGCTCAAACGCAAATACATAATAGGTGTACCAATGAAACAATGACATGTGGCAGTTGAATTCATTTTTAAAAAAAAATTCTATTTAAATAATACAAAAAGAATTTTAAGAAAATAAAAATAGTAACTCTTTTAATTAACGCCCCCATCCTCGTCTTCTTCTTCGACTGTTTCCCCTTTCTGTCTGGTTGACACGCAAATAAATCATCTCTCCGCTCTTTCTTTCCCTTTCATCGGCATCGGCAACACCTTCTATCTATTGCCTTCATTTTCTTTCGATTAATAAATATTTATCACAGTTACAAAAAATAATAACAAACTTTTATCGGAAAAAAATTGATTCAGTTTAATTTCATCGAAATAAATGGAGATTCGACGAAATATTAAAAATCTGAAGAAAAAAAAAGAAGAAGAAGAAGAAGAAGAAGGAAAACAACATAAGAATAATTGGAGAGGATGAGAGAAAGAGAGAGTTGGAGGGGTGGGGTGGCATGGGAGGTAAGTACATAAATGGAAATCGTTGAGGCAAGGAAGAAGACGTGCTTTTTTTTCAATTGTTAGTTAGTTTTATTTTTTGGTTTCTTTATGAATTAAAGTCAAGGATCAACATAGCAAAAAATTGTACATTTTCAGGAAAAAGAAATTGGAAATTATCATTTGGTATCTTCACGCGCTCATGGAATGTGAATAACACGTTTTTTGCCACATCAATAGTTTGTGCTTAATAGATACACGTTTTGAATATTTAAGGTGTATAACAGGTACTAGCTCTAGTTGAAGTGTTTAAATAAGTTATGCAGACAATTTTAAGGAGCCGCATATTACTTAAGTCAAGCATAAAACTAAGAAGTTTTAATATTTTGAATGACAAATTGTAGACATGCTATTACAATTTTAAATTTTATCTTTTATTTTTTCTAAAAATCACATATCAACTATATGATATTTAAAAATAATCATATAGTTATATAATATTTTAGTGCTTTATAATTGTTACAATTCAATTATATTTTTATAAGTTTATTTCCAAATAATAATTTCATAAACCTATGATCAACGAAAACAACAATAATGATTCCTCATATTTCTTTCTCTACACAAGCCAATCGCTTCATCTATTAAACATATCATAAATTTTTATTTTAAGCATATATTTAAAATTTATAGAAATTCTTAATTCATAAATCTTAGCAGATTGGAAGTGACTTTTTCCTTAAAACGTAGTTAAAAGAGTTGAAACTGTGAAATACTTATTATTTGTTTAATATTTTATTTGTTTTCAAATTTCATATAATTGTCTTACAGGCACACACACCTTATTAGATCTTCTTATAATTAACTAATATGTTGGTCACACATTTTTTGACATAGCAAAGCAGCAAAAGTAATAATATTCTATTCAATAAAAAAAGTAATCTTTAAGCTCTTGAATAAAACTTGTAAGGAGAATTAGATTTTATGTTTTTTTAAAAACTCTTTCTTCAAAATATATTAATCAAATAAGATATGTTAACTAATTTTAATAACAATATTTATGCTTTTTATTTTGCTTGCAAGTTATGCATGCATTTAAGATAGCATAACTTGAGAATCATCTACAACTACTTAAGGATTTTTTGAGTTTCTTAGACCACATATAAATTAATTTATTTCAAGTCTTTTAAAGTAAGAATGATTTTTAATCATTTTTTTAATAATACAATAAAAAAAATGCTTCTAAACACTTATTGTTTAGTCTAAAAGATAATAATAAGTTAAAATTATAAGTTAAAATTCCTAATTTATTTTTAATTTATAATCGAAAAGTTATAAGCTCAATCAAATAAGTTTCAACTCTTCTATCTATATGTAAATTATTATTCCTCTTTTCTCTCAAAGATTTTCATTCATCCTCAAGAGCTTTTCCTCATAGAAAAAAATTATTGTAGTATACTTTTACATCGAAATATTAATTTAATACTAATGTATAGTAAAATGTTTTTTATAAATGCTTGGCTTCATAAAATCGTCAAGAGGCTGGTGATGAAACTCTTTTATCTGACTAAAAAATACACAACTTAAGTCATTTCTCAGTAATCTCTTTCTTTTCTTAAGAAAATAAAAATAATTAATAAATATGAAAATAAATTTTTTAAAAAAATATGGTTATGGAGATTTTTTTGGTTTCAAATAAATTAATTGGAGTTTTTCTGCAAATTATTTTAAAATAATTGCAGGTTATCAATATTATGAACTATTAAAAATCAGTTCCGTTATTGTTGGAGAGATTTCCATTTATTTAGATTATAGTTTTTTATATTATTTTTTGTTTAGATTTTTTTGAAAACACATTTCAAAGATTCAAAATTTTATATTTTTTACCCTGTTTCAATTTTTAAATAGTTTATTGTGTGGGTTTTCTCTTTTTGATATACTATCAATTTTTTGTTAATTATTTGATGGCAAATTTTTTGGGTTGTAATTTTTTTATATATACAAAATTGAAAAGAATTAATAATAATTTAAAATCTGAGTATATGTAAGTAAGCAAATTTAAAAATGCGATTTTATCAGGCATATTTTGTGGAAATACAGTTTCAAAAATATAGAATCTAAAACATTCAGGAACGTGTGTAATCCTTTTAAATCTGAAACTGTTATGACATTTTGAATTATAATAGATTTTCTATTTACTTATTTCTTGATTATTTTAATTTTAATTTTATTTTATAAATATTAAAATAAGATAGTGGGGATATTAGTGTGTGTGGGTGGGTGGGGGGGGGAGGGGTTGGGCAAGGGACGTGGTTTTTTCCTTCTTTTTCTTTCTTTCTCTTCTTCTTTTATTCTTTTTATTTTTTTTAAAAACTAATATAATGAAAAAAAAATTGTGTTTTAAATTGATAATAAATATTGTTAATTTTATTTTCCGGGGTGCATTTTTACGATGCACTATTACTACATTTGTAAAATTATATACTTTTTTTTTAACATTTTTTTTTATTTCTCACCTGATGTCCGGTAAAATTATATACGTAATAACAATCTTCGTTAACATCAATTTTTTTTATTATCGATCACATTTTAAAAATAAAAATAAAAATTACTGATTATTTGATTTGAAATAAATACAATTTTTAAATAATTAAATAGATTTCAATAATAAAGAAAAGTATTCTGATTAGGATAGTAATAAGAGTCCAAAAAAACATAAACGTTAGCGACATATACAATCAGTTAATATTTTTAAAATAAAAAAAAATAGAAAATAGTTATTTCTAATTCTAAAAAAATACATTTAATTTTTGAAAAAATAAATAAATTGAAATTGAAAATAACGAACTAATATAAATTTAAATTGTTTAAAAAAAATAAACATTTGTAGTGCTAACATGTGTCACTTTGTTCCTCTCCTATTATATATAGATAGAAGATAAAAAAAATTCTCCTTTTGTTACATAATTATCTTTTTTTGTGTTACCAAATATTTGTACTTTTGGGTGTACCAAAGTACTTTTAATTTTTTCTTTTTTAATCAAATACAATTTTTTAAGACTAAAAAGGTGTATTTTCAAAGAAACTAACTGAATATGAAAATTTTAGTTTTAAAAAATGAAAAACAATTCTTACCTCTAAATATTAGCTAATTATATATTCTCTTCTTAATTTAAAGCAATCAAAATAATTAGGGATAATGGTCTGAAAAATACCCCAACTTTGGTCGGATTTGTTGTTGCGATACTAAACTTTCATGAGGATCTATTACCTCCCTAGACTATTTAATACCGTATTTTAAACATATATATTTGCCCACGTGGACATAAAATATAATGTAAAATTATAAATAGTAATGTGTCCACGTGGACACATATATACCTTTAAAATACAGTATTAAATAGTTCAGGGGTAAAAAATATGGTATTAAATAGTCTAGGGAGGTAATAGGTCTTTATGAAAGTTTAGTATCGCAACAACAAATTCGACCAAAGTTGGGATATTTTTCAGACCCTTATCCCAAATAATTAGTATGATTTAATATAATTATCAAGTTGAGATAATTTCTTACCATCAATAATTAGTATGATTTATTATAAATATTATCATTTGCCTCTTTTTGTTAGACGATTATCATCTCTCTTTTTTTTTTTGTTATCAAGTACTTATATTAGGAATTGTTAGAATTTTAAATCACATATGTTTCAATTGAAGCTAATCTATCTTTTATTTATTTATTAATTTAATTTGCATATTCCAAAATAATAAATACAATTTTTTAGAAGCTTCTCTCTCTCTCTCTCTCTTAAATATTTATTTTGTATTTGGGAGATATTTATATGTTATATATCTATACAGACTTTAGATTCCTTAGTTAGATTAGTTATAAAAAACTCTTAAAATAAATAACAATAAATGAATAATCTATAATAATAATAATAATAATAAAGTTAAATAAATCATAAAACTATATATACCTTGATTATTCCGTAAAACTCCTTCATATATTTTGATTTTAAATCGTACTTGTTCATTTCTTAAATGGAAAATGGTCATATTTGCCCTTATACGCTTTGAAAAGAGTCATATTTACCCTTCGTCATACCTTTTTTAAAATATATATTTGCCCTTACCATCAACCTTTGGATGCATATTTGCCCTTGTACAATGAATTGTCATTTCACCATTTGTAACGACCGGTTCCCGCCGTTATAGAAAAGGCAACAGGGAAATTTTTTGGACCGAAAAACTTTTTAGTAGTATCTTGAAATTTCCCAATCTAGTCCAGAATTGGACAAAATCATAGTCAGTGAGGTCTAGGGAAATCTGGTAACAAATGGGAGATCAAATTATGAATTTGATCATATGAGTAGATGGCTAAGATGTTAAGGAAACCGTACGACTTTACGGAATCGAATTCGGGCGAGTAGAACTCCCGAAACTGATCTTAGTGTGAACATGTATTTTCTGAGTGTTGTGAAATGGGGGTTTGGAACTCTTAATTTAGCTCTCTGTTTCCGTGCAAGCTGCCATGGCGGGATCAGGATGGGGTCACTGTAGCGGGGTGAGGACCGTTGTGGTGGGGCAGACGCGACTTAAGTTGGAAATAAGACCCAAAAACGTCATTATTCTGCAAGTTTCGACTTTGAGAGCTAAGGAACGAACCCATGTATTTTCTTGACAGCTTTTGACCGTTCTTGAGGCTAAAGGTAAGGTTTTCACTCCCCGAATCTATTTTTTGATCCGTAGAACTTAGTTTCTTGGGTAATTATCGACGGGGGAGGGTTTTGATATGATATTTATGGTGGAAGAAACCCTAAACTGAGTATGGTGATCAAGGGTTTGGCCTAGGGTTGATGATTTTGATTATAATCCGAGTATTTAGGTCTTGTTTATTGATCCTTGCATTATTATGATTGTTTGTAGATCAAGAACAAGCGGAAAGAATCTATAAATGGAAGAATAAAGTTTCTTAGGGGATTCAAGCTTTGTTCGAGGTAGGTGATGGTTGTGATTTCATGTTGTGTGATATATACTTGTACTTGTTTCATTGTATTGCATGTATGTATGTGAATGTTGCATTATTGATCATACTAATCGTAAATGAGTATGAATGAATAACTATATGCCATGAATCATCTCTTAATTGTATGATTGTGAGAATGTACATTGTGATTTGTGATTATGGTATGTTAAATGGAGTGGGTGTCATGTTTCGACACACTAATCGGGATCGGATGTCACATACCGACATAAATATTGGAATGGGTGTCACGATCCGACACACTAACTTGGAACGGGTGTCACGATCCGGTACACTAATTATTTGGGTATGGGTTCCATGAAAGGACTAATGACTTGTTATACATGTAGACACGTAATTTTTGACCGAACCTAAACTTTACACCATTTTTAGAGTTAAAATATTTTAAAATTTTAAATTAAATATTTTTTTTTACTTTTATCTTATTTTAGTTAAAAGATTTGAAAACTACAAAAAATATATGTTTTCTTTTAATTTTAATAAACAAGCTGGTATTTCTTAATTATAATTTTAGACTAGCTATTTGACTTTTCTTATATTTTATTAGTTCAAAATAATTAATTAATATTTATATTATTATTATAATTTATATATATATTTAATCTAAAAAAAGAATAACCTAAAACTACCCACACTATCCCACTACACCTACCCTTACCCCATTTACTCCTCCACTACCCCAACCATTTCCCTCTCTAGACTCCACACACACACGTACAACCCCTCCCTTACACCTATATACATACTACTACTACTACTATTGCATGGGCAGATAACACACACTGAACGATCAGAAAAAAGAAAAAAAAAGGATCAGGAACAAAATACACAACACATACGTATTCGTCCTCTTATTATACATATTTTCTCCACTCACAAATAAAGGTTGAGTTTGAGGTTTGCTTTCGTGGTTTCAAGTTCGTGGTTCCCCATTAGGATTGCTTTCTTTTCGTGAGTTTGATTTTTCGCAAGAGGTACTATTTAACATTTATTTTATAATTTGATTTTTATAATTATATAGTACTTAATTCCAATGTTATGAATTGGCTCAATTTTTTTTTTTCAATCTATTCATTATAATATTGAAATACGGTAAACATGTGTATTTTTAAATTTAGAATAAATTCTGTATAGTATAGTATTTTGATCTTTATGTCTAGTATCCGGTGATATCGTTCTTGCTCCTATTTTACCACATAAATTCATATTCTGTTTATTTTTACTTATTTTTAATATATTTATTTGTGAATTAAAGCATGAATGAAGTTACTTAAATGATTCCACGTATTAGTTAGTATGTAAAGTTGATCATCTACGTGAGTTTCTTACTATGAGTTGAAGGTATGATTATCCGAGTACTTATATACTTGAACATAGATTTAAGGATTTTGAGATATTAATATTGTAAATATATATATATATATATATATATATTATTTTATTTTTAAAAAAAAACTAAATAAAAAAAACCGAATACCAATACATTTGCAAGCCATAAGAGAAAATGAGTGTTATAGTCTCCAATTTAATCTCTATCCCTCATGTTTTTTTTTATAACTATAAACTAATAATACTATATCTATTAGCCGTTGAATTTTATGTATAAGAAATATGAGATTTATGCACAGAATCACAGTGTGTAAATTGTCTATCCTTAATTTTTTTTGAGCCATTTAATTTGTCATATGAAAGGAGTAGTTAATGAATAATTAATGTTGTGAATTTTATTAGAATTAAAATATTGTTTTAATGAATTAATTTTCTCATCTTAAGATTATGTCTCAAGTCAGATCTAGTGGAATAGACGTTTAGTGCGGTAATGCGGCTTTATTGTATCACTTTGTTTTCTTTTTTTTTACCATCTTATGATTACTTGAAGCGAAAATTATTAAAATATGACGTGG
>JAJOOO010079534.1:0-22421 GCA_029582685.1 Solanum piurae
ATAGGATGATAGTATAGATAGATATTAGCTAGTGGATCCACCTAAGCTAGCAGTTCATGGTCCTTACCTTGGCAAGTAGGACACCTCTTTTTGGTGTGGGAGACACCGGGGGATAATGTTATAGCTCACATGGTCTCTATGTCGGTTAACACTATTTCCCACAATAATAATAAACTAAGGTTACTTCAAGAAGTATTGCATATCTGTTCAAAGTCTTTGAAACTATGTTAGCTTGCATTGACCATGTTTTATGACTTAAAAACGACCTTAAAAACGAATAAGTGAAACTAGAGCCTAACATGTGTGTGTTTGAGGTTTGAATGAGGTTTCATGTTGTTTTATGTTGTCCTAAGCTATGGTTGAGGGTTATAGGGGTTAAACGTCAAGGCACGACCCCCCAAGGACCAACCAAGGGTCCTTGAGGAGGACCCTAAAGCCTAACCCCAAGGCTGCCCCTTAAAGCAAAAAGTTGCCAAAACCTTGTGAACCACGGATGCAGTCCACGGCCAGTAGATTGATCTACGGCTCATGGTCTTTCTCCATAGGTCAAGCCCTCTATTTGCCAAGTCCCAGCCCCAGACTAGGGACCAGTAGCATGGTCCGTGAATGGCCTCACGGTCCGTAAGTCTAGGGCGTTGTTTGCACCTGTGTGTGCTGTCAAGACATGGCCAAGCCAGGGGTGGTTTGGTAAATTCCTCCCTTGGCTAGTTAAGTGTTTGGACGGTTTTTTTGGTTTATTAACATATTTTAAGAGTATTAAAAGTGTTAAACTATATTTTACATTCTATTATTTCAAAACCCCAAGTCAAAACCCTTCCCTCCCAAAAGTCTTCTCTCTAGAAACTCCATTGGAGATCAAGGGCAAGATCAAGCTAGGGTTGGGTATTGATGAGTCCACAAATTGGACTCATTTAGGGCTACATTTTAATAGAAATTGTGTCCTCAAATGCTTATATTATCTCAATATCTGATGAAAACCTTTAAATTTCAGGTATTTGAAGTTTGAAGGAATGCATGGACACTACTTCGCAAAATGGAATGAAAAGGCTGAAATGAACAAGAAAATAAAGGCCTGAGGATCGCCTAGTTCACTTGACGAATCGCCGAAGGGTCTCACTTCGCCTTTTGTTCCAGTGTGTTGAACCCTAAAGGAAAGGATCAAGTCGGCGAATAAAGGGAGCAGTCGGCGCATCGCCGAGAAGGTCCGCGAAGCAGTACTATGTCGCCCAACGACCCAGAGCACGATGATGCCAAAGGATGGTGCAAGACGGCGATGAACTACATGAAAGGGCAAATCGCCAAGTTAATCGGCAATTCCGACTAATGTCGCCGAGTGATCCGCCGTAACACAGATTTTTGAAAACTATAAATACTCGTTGAGAGTTATAGCTTAGAATCAGATTTTAGAAAGATATATTTTTAGTGTCAATTTTTAGTATCATATTTTTATTGAGTACTTTTATTTTACTCTCAAGTTTGTAAGGGTTTGAAGACTTGAAGAAGAAAAGGGTTTCACCTCTTTCAATTTGAAAGTGGGTCTCTTGGATTCTTCCTTCTTTGCTCAAATCAAGACTTATTTCTCTATACCCATTTGATTTCAACATCATTGAAGGTATAAATTTCTATCTCTTGATGTGTGGCTAAAAACCTCCATTCTTAGGGTGTGATTTAGCAAATATGTGTTGATATTATTGTTGGGTCTTGCTTGCTAATAGGTTAGATGTATTTTAATGGCGATTTCACCTAGTGGTTGTGGTTTAATTTAATGGGTTTGTAGTTGCAAATACAAAGCCACCCATGTGTTTTCGTCTTGCCCGAGAGGGAGGTCGCAAAACCAAGACCACTAGACTGATGGCCTAACGAGTGGGTCGACATGAGGTTCAGTCCAAGAGGGTGAACCCTAGTCCCATATCCTAACACTCAACTCGAGAGAGTGAGTGGGGTAAGGCGTAGGCTGGTCTCCATGCGGCAAATGGGTGTCCGAGAGGAACACATTTGAAACGGGGTAAGTTGCCCGAGAGGGAACTTATTTCCATCTAAAGCTTAGCCTAGTCACTATTATCTTGCAAATTTCCTATCGAAAGCATGTACCCAACTATTTATCTCAACTTGTATTGTGGTCACACCCCAAGAACTCTTCCCCAAACTTGATTTCTTTGTTATTTTTGTTGTTTTTTCTATACTTGTGACAAAAAACCCCAAATTGTTATTTGACACTTTTTTGTCCCCCTTTAATTTACAATGTTTTTAATCGTTAATGTCTTTAGCTACGACTAGTTAGAACCAAATTTTATTTTTCTATTAATTCTCAAAACAACTCCCTTGGTACACGACCCCAACCCTTGGTTGGGTTACTATACTATCACAAGATCGTAGACACTTGTACTGGAAGTTGTGTTGTTGATTACGTGAATAGAAAAATTCTAAACATCAAAATAGCGCCGCTGCTCCGGGGAGTGGTGTTACTTGAGAATTTTTAGATTTGTAGAATTTTCGTTCTTTCTAGTGTAGTTTTACTAATTTAACTTTTAGTCTTATTTTGTTGATTGTGTAAACATTTCATAGAGCACGAGTGCTAACGACAGTAATGGTAGTCAGGTGGGCCACCAAGATGACATCGGTAACCTCAACGATGCCCAAGAGCCAAATGTCAATGACCCCTATCTCATGGAAGGTGTTGGAGCCATCCGCTTACCCCCAGCCGAGGGGAATGCAGTGCTCCATATAACGAGCACTATGTTGCAGCTCTTGCAACTAAAAGGACTCTTCAGCGGATTGGCTCATAAGGATCCCCATGAGCATCTTCGAAACTTCATAGATGTTTGTGGGCCATTCTCTTTCAAGAACATCTCTCAAGAGTCAGTCAGGCTGCGATTATTCCCATTTTCTCTGATGGGGGAATCTTGCAAGTGGTTAGCTGAATTACGACAAAATTTGATCACTTCATGGGAGAGCTGGTCACCGCATTTAATATGCGATTTTTTCCTCCCTCAAAGATGATGACTATTCAAGATAGCATCTAAGGTTTCAAGCGTCTGAATGGAGAGCCTATGCACAAAAATGAGCTTCGATTTAAAATTTTGGTCCTACAATGCCCAACCCATGGTCTTTCTGATAACGTGCTCCTTCAATACTTCTACCGGAGTCTAGACTCGGTAAACAAGGATGTCGCTGACCAACTCTCACCCAGAGGTTTAATGCAGCAGTCATACGCGGTAGCAGCCCAGCTTTTATATGGCATGACAACCATTAACAAAGCGTGGTACACTCGTGAGGACCAGGTCTCCCATGTCACCTTCCAGCTATCTAAGGAGAAGATTGAAAAGGACAATGAGAAAGAACAAAACATGGCTAAGATTATGACACAACTTGATATTCTATCTAAGAATGTCATGGGGGCTGGTACTCGTGGTGTCAATGTCATGGGGGCTGGTACTCGTGGTGTCAATGTTGTGGGGGTTGGGGGCACAAATCCTAAAGAGATAAAGTTTGAAGCTCTGTATAGAGAGGAGATAAACTTTCTAGCAAACCCAGGCGGTAGTTATCGTTCAAACTATCCGAGGCAGGGTGGTAACCGAGGTTGGGCTAGAGACGAAGGATGGAAAGATAGAGACTGTGAATGGAGGGATCAGAATCCAAATTGGAAGGATGGGGAGAAGGGTAGATATGTGCCTCCCACGAGCGGCAAAAGCCCAAGGATTCGTAAGGTGGTAGGTCTGAGGATATGCTCTCGCATATTCTAAACAAAGTGGAAGGGTCAGACAAAATGTTAAAAGGCATGAAAGAAGATGTGTCTACCCTTAACCAGACCGTCACCTCTCATTCAGTTTCAATCAAGCAGTTAGAGAACCAAATGGGTCAAATTTCGTCTCATCTTAATCCAAGACAACAAGGAGGTTTGCCTACTGATACTATGGCTAACCCCAAGAGTGAGGTTTGAAGGTTGACGTGCGTTGTGCCACGACGTTAACTAAGGCGTTGTTTGGGAGGTAACCCAAAACCACTTACTTACTTTTGTTACCTTGATAAAATAATAGTGTGTTATTTGTACAGGTTGAGTGAGGAAAGTTCTTGAAGAGATGTATGGAGGTGAGCAACATTTCCTCTTGGCGGATCGCCGACAAGTTAGGTGTAACCGATCATTCCCGTTGTTTGATTCAATACATCTTAAAGCTTGGATCTGAAAAACTCAGCGGAGCGTGAGTTTCGTCGGCGCATCGCCAACCCAGTTGGCGATCTCGATGAAGATCGCCAATGCAATTCCCACCTGAACTAAAAACTCTATTATATTCGGTGAGAAAATTAGAAATTCAGTGCTTCGTCGGGTGATTGGGTGAAACCGACTAACATCATCGAATGAGCAGAAACTGAACGGTCGCAAGCCACAGGTTTAAAAGTTCCATTTCATTCACTTTCTTTCACTTTGTCCCTTTTACAAACTCACACTCACACCCTAGTAGTTACATTTCTTGCACACTTAGAGTATTTTAAGTATCAAATTGTGCTCGAATTTGGATCGCATTGCTACCTAGCACGTCAGTAATATCTAATTCGGCATCAAAGGTTAGTAATCGAATCCCTCAGTTATTCAATCAAAAATTCTACTCATTTGCATAATATTGAAATGACTGAAAACAATTGTTGAGTCTCTGAGTTGATGGGATTGCATGTGTTACCAATTACGATTCAATACTTACTGAGTAACTGGTAGAATCCCACTAGATCCTGCATTGATTTGAAATTGTGTTGATATGGGTGTGTAAAAATTACTGTGGGTCTTCATTGAATTCATGCCTTAGAGAAACTTAAACTGCATTATCAGGGGTTGCGGGGTTGGAGTTGAAAGAAATGGACTGAAAATAGACACGTTTGGCTGATTGGCGAGTGAGTATAGATCGCCGAATAGTCCGGCGGTTCGCCTAACATTCCTATTTCGCCTTTACTAAATGCTAAATGTATTGATTGATATGATACTTTCGGCAGTACGTCTGGTGTCTCCAAGTGCACTCGACGACTCGCTGAAAGTCTCCTGGCCTACTCCTTTGTCTGCACCCTTGAATCATTTGTGCATCACTTTCCATGAAACTGTCTAATTGGATGCGCACTTCACCAACTATTTTGGTGAAGCAATTTTGCACCCAGGACATCCCTGCCCCTATTTAAATATTGTCGAACTTTGCCTCAAAGTCTTTTACAGAAATGGTTAGACCTAAGGTCGCAGGGAGAGATATGCCACCCCGACATGTAAGAGCATGAGATTTCAAAAGAGACAAAAAGATAGCAGAACTGGCAAAAGAGAGGAGAGAAAGTAAGAAAATGAGCTCCAGCAGAAGGGTCCCCATTGACCCACTATTCCTTCATGGAAACGTGGAGTCTACATGGCTATAGACTTCTTTTTGGCGTGTCATGAAGTGGACAGAATGGTTGCGGCTAACATTGTTGCAGAAGCTAGGGAAAATGAACACAATGCGACCCAGAATGATACTTCGAGGACCATTGTTGAATTCCAGTCTAATGCATCGAGCAATGATGCCCCGACAGATGGAGCAAGCATGTAGACAGGATCCCCTCTTTACCTCCCTCTCTATCTTTCTTTATTTTCACTGTTCAATATTCATCATTTTCATTTGAGGACAAACACATTTATTTGTGGTGGGGTGAGGTCCACCTTGTTTGCTTGTTATGGATATTGTTGTTTTGTATATATATGGGCTGTTCTGTTTAAAATTGTTTTTATACTGCTTTTCGTGGATGTTTGAGCTCATAGCTTCTCTTTTTCTTAATTTTGACCCTTCCGACAAAAAATTGTTTTTTGAAAATTTTCGCCACTGCTTATGTTGAAAGTGGCTATTTTTTTGCAAAATTTAAGTCTCGGTTCCGATCAATACTGATGAATTGAATGGTGCTCCCAATCGAACGAACATGAATGTGCGGCTACGACGAGACCAAATGAAGTTGCATAGACAATATGTGAACTCTTTGCATCTTGTTGTGATTAGACATTTATCGAATTGATTCTCTTGTAATGACCGTTGCATACTAGCGAAAGTGTGTAGTCTTATTTGACTTAAGTGTCGATGCCTTGTGTGGTTAGCTTACTTTGAACTATGCATGAATAAACCTAGAATTTTCCCCGTTAGTCTGATTGATTTAGAAAGGTGTACTCTTGAGATGATCTTAGGCAATTTTAAAGAGTGTGAGTCAAATTTGACATATACCTCTTTCACTACAACAAAAAGGCACATTAAAGACCAAAATATAGTGACAAGTTATAAATATGGTCCCTAAAATGTACTTATAAGGATGATATTATTTACTAGTCCCTATTTGACTATATTATTTTCTAAAAATAAAAATGACTGGTCCCTAAGTAAAAAATTTCAGCGGGAACAAAAAGTGAAAAACTAAAAGGCTCTAAAAAATTCTCTCTCTATAGTAATAACCTAAAACCCCAAAATCCATTAATAAAAGTAGTAGATTTTTTCTTTCTCTCTCCAGCAATATGAAAAAATCGCTGATGTATCCATAATTTTTTCTCTCTTACTCTATGAAACAAGCTTTGAAGTCTCTAAATCTTGAAAGTTGAAGGCATTATTGGCAGAAAAATTTCCTAAATCTTGAAGTTTCAAGGCATTTTTTGGAGAAAAATGTTTCATCTAGCTATCTACATCTAAAGTAAGTTTATTCCTCCAGATTCATCTCCCTCTTCTTCTTTTTTTGGTATAATCTTCCATTTTTCTTTTTGATGATTGAATATTATGTGATTTGGCTCTTATAGATACTCAATGTTATTTTGTTAGGACCGAAAATGATAGTTTTGTAGGTAAGGCTGGGGATTGAGGGTCAAAGAGGAGATATTTGAGAGTTTATTTAAGGATTTTCTCTGTTAAGGTTGCATAATTGCTAGGGCTGCCAAGAAATTTTGGTAGGGCTGACATTAAAATTATTTTTTCTATCGGGTGATGAATTAGTTGAATATTTTTACCATTAGTGTCTTTAATTTTAGTACCAGTTTGTGTGCTTTGATTTTGAATGGTTCTTTTTATTGTATTACCAGTGTATTTTCTGACACTAAAAAGATTAGACGAGAAAGAAACAAACTTGTTAATGAGATTTTTTAAAGTATCTGATTTTTTTTGTCTATGAGTAGCTTGAGGATTAGAAAAGAAATTTTTTGTCTATGAGTAGCTTGAGGATTAGACGAGAAAGAAAGAAAATTGTTAATGAGCTTTGTTAAAGCATCTGAAATATTCACTTACTTTGTTTATTCAGTAGCATTCTAGTATAATTCTACTTTCTCTTTTTCAAAATTTTGCAATTTCTTGAACAACATTGACTCGAAACTAGCTGTCAATCTTTGCTTTCAGCCACTATTGTAAATATCAAGTTGTTTTGTGATCTATATAGCTTTCATGAGTTCAATAGTTGAGTCCAAAATCGTTGAGAAAACTGCACTTTGTTGAGAAGTAGTAGTATTATTAATTACTATGAGAGAAATTGTTTTCTCTCAACACTCTATTGGTTGAAGTTAGTAAAATTTAGTTTGAGTGACTTCTATTTCTACTTAATTTTGATCAATTTAGTGTATTCTTTATTGGATTAAAGTTAAGTTATCACAAGAACTTTAAAAGTATGTGTTTCATATAATATACTTCATAGTAGTTACCTTTTTTTTGCTATTTGAAATGTTGTTTTGAATTGTTCTTTTCTACTATAACTATGGCTGCATATTGATCTCTAAAGTTACTACTTGTGGTGCATTTTTTAAGTCTTAAGCTACTTGGAAGTTCGTGGTTGTTTGTCATTGTTGTTTTGTGGTTCTTGATTTCAATTAGATTCTACATAGTTACTAAAATTGCTTGGATCGTCATGTAGCTTGATAAAAAAAATTGTTGGAGAAGTTGTTGATGAGTTTAAGTGTGTAGTGTTCTGAACTATTCTGATTGAGTTGGAATGGTTTTCATAGTTCTTTGTAGCCTTGAAGCATAAATTTATGAATAATATTTTAGCATATTGTCATAAATAGATCTAATATGAAGGAATTTAATAAATCAACAAATCAATATTGTCTATTTGTTGTTTTTCTTGATAAATCTAGACGGTTGTGTCGTCTTTATTTGAAGTTCACTAGTAGGTTTAGGATTTTGCATTTGTTAACACCTTTGAGTTTTATTATATATAGCAACACATATTCAATTAAAAGAAAAAGATGTTATTAGTTCATTTTACATATTTATTTTTTTACTCATTAGGATGATTTGACATGTTTAATAGAAAGTAATGTTCATCTTAGTAAATTAGTTATCCTAAATTATAATTGATCTAACTCTTATATATAATACAAGGTTATGACACCAAGTAAGAAATGGATGCAACTTATTGATGATCGACTTAATGAGGCCTACTTTATCGGGGTGGAAATTGTTTTGAATTATGCTTTTCAAAGAACAGGAGAAACATTTGAAATATGATGTCCGTGTGTCAAATGTTGTAATACCACATTAGGAACACGCGAGACAGTTAGAACACATTTGAAAGTATATGGAATAATTAAAAATTATACCTTTTGGTATCATCACGGGGAAGTCTTAGGTGAGCCAGAATCAGAATGTGGAGATAGATATGATAATGAAGTACAAAATTGTGAAAATGAGGATGAAATACGAGAAATATTGAGAGATTTCTATCCTAATCATTATGGACACACTGCATATGTTGATTGTAATGATTCACATGAAGAGGAACCAAATGTTGAAGCCAAAAAGTTTTATAGCCTATTGGGAGATGTTGAGAAACCACTTTATCAAGGTTCAAAAATTTCAAAACTTTCAACTTTGATTAAGTTGCTTCACATAAAAAGTATGGGTCGTTGAGTAATGAGTCATTTACAATGTTGTTAAAATTGTTAAAAGATGAGTTGTTGCCAGATGAAGCTAATTTGTCAAATACATATTATGGGGCAAAGAAGATAATTTGGAATCTTGGGCTTTCCTATGAAATGATTGATGCTTGTAGAAATGATTGCATGTTATATTGGAAGGAGGATAAATTACTTGATTCTTGTAAAGTTTGTGGCGAATCCAGATGGAAAATCAATAAACGTAACGGGGAAGCAAAGAACAAAAAGGGTAAAAAGATAGAATCAAAGATTTTACGGTATTTTCCATTAAAGCTTAGGCTTCAAAGGTTACTTATGTCTTCAAAAATGCTATGACATGGCATCATGATGAAAGAGTTGATGATGGAATAATGAGGCACCCAGCTGATTCAATGGCATGGAAATCATTTGATGAACTTCATCCTTCATTTGCAGCCGAGCCTCGTAATGTTCGACTTGGACTTGCGAGTGATGGTTTTCAACCATTTCGAAATGCAAAAATCTCATATAGCATTTGGCAGGTGGTACTTATTCCTTATAACTTACCACCTTGGTTGTGTATGAAACAAGAAAACTTTGTCATGTCCATGCTAATTCCTGGTCCAGATGGTCCAGGTGATGCAATTGACACATATCTTCAACCCTTAATAGAAGAATTGAAGGTGCTATGGGATATTGGTATTGAGACCTTTGATGCATCAACCAAACAAAATTTTAAGCTACATGCTTCTTTGTTATGGACAATCAATGACTTTCCAGCATATAGAAATTTATCTAGATGGAGTACTAAAGGAAAATTGGCATGCCCATGTTGCAACAAAGATACTTCCTCAATCAGATTGGCCAATTGTAAGAAACAATGTTTTATGGGTCATCGACGTTATCTTCCTCTTAATAACAAATGGAGGAATGATAAGAAGTCCTTTAATGGTACAGAAGAGAAAAGGCTCCCACCCAAAAAACATTCTGGTATTGAGATTCTTCATCAAGTTCAAGGTCTTGAAGGGTTGCAGATAACAAAGGAACCAAAGAAAATAATCAAAATATCACATGATAGTCGAAAAGATAATTGGAACAAGAAGAGTATCTTTTTTGAACTTCCATATTGGGAGTCTCTTTTGTTGCGACATAATTTGGATGTTATGCACATTGAGAAAAATATATGTGATAATATTTTGGGGATAATTATGAATGCCAAAGGAAAGACCAAGGACACTATTAAAACTCGGCTAGATTTGAAAGAAATGAATATAAGGCCGGAGTTGCACCCTATCCAGCAAGGTGAAAAATATGAAGTTCCTATTGCATGTTACACCTTATCTCCAGAACAAAAGCACAATTTCTGCCTTTTTTTGAAGAATTTAAAGGTTCCTGATGAATTTTCATCCAATATTTCTCAGTGTGTTAACTTGAAAGATCACAAAATTTCTGGTTTAAAGAGTCATGATTGCCATGTTCTTCTCCAACACTTACTCCCTCTTGCACTACGTGGTATGTTGTCCAAAGAAGTGTGTGAACCACTAATTGAATTGTCTTTATTTTTTAATATGGTTGGAGCTAAGTTATTAAGGATTGATGACTTGGAGTAGGTTGAGGCTCAAATTCCTATAGCTCTTTGCAAGTTAGAAAAAGTATTTCCTCCTTCATTTTTTGATGTCATGGTGCACTTGCCTATTCACTTAGCTAATGAAGCTATGCTTGGTGGACCTGTCTAGTATCGATGGATGTATCCCATAGAACGATGGTTATATTTTTTGAAATCTCTCATTGGTAATAGGGCTTGGCCAGAAGGTTGTATTACAGAGGGTTACATTGCAAATGAATGTATGAATTTATGTTCAAGATATCTGCATACAATTGACACAAAATTTAATAGGCCAGAACGGAACTATGATGGTGGTCTGAAAAAATCTGATGGAGGATTATCTCTATTTTTTCAATCTGGAAAAATATTGGGGGCTCCAAAACAACGTGATCTTGAAGCAAATGAATTAGAGAAAGCACATATATACATACTAAAGAATTGTGATGAAGTTCTACCATTTCTAGAGTATGATTTTTTTCTACATGTCATACTTTATTGCCTTGTTTCTTTAGGATTATTTTTTTATATGACATTTGTGGTTCAATTTAAATTTGTAGAGAGTTTGCATAAATTCATGTAGATTCTACTCAACACTTGTCTGATGATGAATGGAACAGACAATTCATTGAATGGTTTCAAGATAAGGTGAGTAATATATACACATCAAATTTGGAAATCAAATATTGAGTTACTTATTTAGAAGTGATCAATTTTATCTCGTTGATAGGTTGCACAATTGCATAAAGAAGAAGATAGTCGGATCATGGAAGATCTGCTCGCACTTTCACGTGGTCCTACTAAATATGTATTACATTATAATGGTTACATTGTCAATGGATACAGATTCCATGCAGAAGATTATGATAAAAATGTAAGGACTCAAAATTGTGGTGTGGTTGTTGTTGGTAAAACTGATAAACATAGTGAGAACATTGATTACTATGGAGTTTTAACCGATGTTCTTGAATTGCAATTCACGGGTAGAAGAGTTGTTTTGTTTGAATGCAAATGGTATGATGCATATGATAAGACAAAAGGAGTGAAAATAGATGAGTATGTCATTGTAAGTGTAAATTGGGGGTGATTTCTGAAAATAAATGAGCCTTTTGTATTAGCTGATCAAGCCTCTCAAGTATTTTATGTTAATGATAATTCTAATAGATTTTGGTGTCTAGCGAGAAAGGTACAACCTCGTGATTCCTATGAAATTGTGCAACAAAAGGACAATGAATTTCAAGATTTAGAAAATTCTTCACAAAATAAATGAAAAAGAATGACTGAGGTGAAGTATCTCCTTAAGCTTTAGCATATTCATTATTTTATATTTTGATACATGAATTTTGTTAGTACATTATTTTTATAGTGTCTTAATTTTTTTGGCAAGTATATGATTTTTAGAATGTTTTTAAATTTTTTTGTTAACACATTGTCTTTGTTTTTTGGTAGGTTTGATATGACACCATCAAAGGATGAAAATGAGATGGCATCTAGGGTAAAAGTTACTATCAAATCTGCATATATGGCACCGGGTGCTATAGGGAAGGGACGAGGAAGAGGGCTTAAATCTATGTTGTCTTTAGGGGTGTCAAGAACTGAATTTCCATTTTCTCCATCTACTGATCAAGTTATGCAGTACAATTAATTTACTGAAACGAGTACGGTTTTTATTTTTATTTGTGTTATTAATTTGTACGAGGAATTTTATTACTAATTTTTTACTGTCGATTTTCTTATACTAGGTGTGGTTGCAAAGGGACGAGGAAAAGGTCTTAGATCTATGTTTAATGCTCAAGGAGTGCGAACAATGAACAAAAACTACTTGGGTGTTGAGAAAAGACATATTCCATCTTTTTCATCTACTGATGAACTTATGCAATACATCAAAACAAATTCATCATGTATGATTCTACAATTTATTGTGTTTTAGAATTGAATTTATTTTATTTCTAATGTTTATCTGATATGATTTCTTGCACTAGGTGCTCATGGGAAGTCTCAAGGGCTTAACTCTATGTGCTCAATTGAAGATTCTGAAAATGAGAAGCGATCTTTCAATCAAAATGCTCGTTATGTTAGTCAAAGTATGTCAAGACCTTCTGCTGCTCAAGGATGGCGAACAATGAATAAAAAGTTTTTGGCTTCTGAGAAAGAGCATATGCAAGCTGATGTTCCAATTTCTCTTTCTTCTGATGATGTTTTGGAGTCCACCCCAACATTTGAAACAAGTATGATTTCTTAATTTTTTTCTTTTTCAGAATTGAATTTAATTTAATTCAAGTACTTTTACTGATACAATTTCTTGCATTAGGTTTCTCTCAAAGATTGCGAACAATGAATAAAAAGTTTTTGGCTTTTGAGAAAGAGCATATGCAAACTGATGTTGCATTTTCTTTTTTTGGTTGATGATGTTATTGAGTCCACCCCAACATTTGAAACAAGTATGATTTTTTAATTTTTTTTTGTTTTCAGAATTTAATTTAATTCAAGTAATTTTACTGATATAATTTCTTCCATTAGGTTTCTCTTAAGGATTGAGAAAAACAGATAAAACTTCTTTGGCTCATGAGAAAGAGAGTTTGCATTCTGATATTCTATTGATCAAGTTAATCAATCTGCCCAAACAACTGAAACAAGTATGCTTTCATTTCTGAAATCTATTTGATCATAAGTTTATCATATGTACAATATTTTCTACCATTTATAAATTATGTAAATGTAGGTTCATGTGCTACTGGAATGGATAAAAAGGTTCGAGGAAGTAACAAGTGCAAAGAAGTTGCATCTCTTGATATTGGACAAAAGCTAAAAGCGACATTTTATAATAATCAAACAGTTGGGAGGAATAGTAATCTATTTTCGAGGCACTTGGGAAAAATAGTTTGTGATCGTAATATATGTCTGTTGGGAGTATCATCATGGAATCACATTAAGGAGGAAAAGCTAAATCACATGTGGGCTGTTGTTAAGGTAATTGGATTAAGTATTTCAATTTCGTCTTGGGCTACTCTCTTCTTAATACAATTCTCGCTGCTTAATTAGTGTGCTCCTTCCTGTTTTAATTTTAAATTATTTCTCCCATATCGTTTTACATACTAGGACTATGACTTAACCTGAGCTTTGTTAGAGCTAAGGAATTGATGGTTAGTTTAAACAAAATACAAGTTGTTCCTGTGATTATAGCTGATGTGAACCTATGTTTGATACATTGTAGGATAAATTTGATAGTGATGACATGAATAGTCATCGAGATCATGTTTTTGGATGGATGAAAGAGTTATGGAATAAATGGAGAGGTCAATTACATGCAAACTATGTGAAGGGTAATCCTATCCAAGAGGCTCTTAAGAATATGCCTAAGGGGGTAGAAAAGAAGCAATGGGAGTGGTTGGTAAAAGAACATTTTACTTCAAAAGATTTTTAGGTTTGACATATTACCTAATTATGTTATTTTGCTTCATACTATGATCTCATTTTGATAATTTATTTATAACATTTGAATTTAATGTTGTTACTCAAATATAGGCGAGAAGCAATAGAAACGCAACAAATAGAGCTAAGTTGAAGATGCTTTATCATATTGGTAGCAAGCCAATTAGAGAGATTATTTATCAAAAGGTGTTATCATCAAATCTTTTTCTATCTTAATATTGATGAACCATTCTTTGACATGTTTACTTTTATGTAAAGGGCGAAAAAGATGGTAATCCACCAGATTTGGCAACTATCTTTTACGAAACTCGCAAGAAGAATAACTCACTTGTTGATTCTGAAACAATCGAAAAGCATGTGCGTTTGGTTAATTGAACATGTTCTTAACATTTACTTATTCTGGGATCTGGAAAAAAAAATCTCCTCTATACACTTTGTAGGCTAAAATTAAAAAATTGGTGGAGTCTGAACCATCACTTTCTAGCATAGAAAATGTTGAGAAATGCTTTGGACCTCAAAGTCGTAGTCATGTATTTGGCTTTGGAGGTGGAGTAAAAGCAAGAGATTTGAAAGGTGGGACTTCCTCAAAAGCTGAATTGTTGGCTGAGCTACGTTCAACTCAAAAGGAAAATCAGTCTTTGAAGGAGTGCATGTCTAACTTTCAAAATGAGATGAAAAAACTGAAGTAATTGAAAGAATATTTTTTAGCGCAACACCCTAATTCCCAGCTGCCAATTCAAGAGAATGACTATTCGGATCCTTGATTATACCATGTGAGTAAAAACTTACCTGAAACATCAATTTATTGTGCTGGTTCTGCGTAGCAAAGCTATTAATTGTTGGTTGTTTTATCTTAAAATATATTTGCATGTTTGATAAATTTGAGAATGATAAATAGTCTATAAATTTGGATCACCATTTAAATTTTGCAAGTTGGTTTGAAATGAAGTTATGCATGTAGTAGAGAGGTATAGTTACAGCAAGATCTTTTGGACCATCAGTTTCATTATTCTTTGAAAAAGATAATACTTTTTGCAGCCATTTTAGATCTTGATTTTTACTTTATCAATTTGATGAGTATTTTCTATGTTATTTGGTTAATCTCAATCAGTCAACCATTAGATTGAACCCAATTTTGTTTCTGATACCCTGCTATTCATTGATCCTCTTTTAGATCCATGTCCTTTTTGAGATAAAAGTTTTTATAAGTTAAGTGACCATATGAGGCATTATAAGTTAAGTGACCATGTCCTAATAAACATACTTTTTCTTTGATTCTTAGAGCCAACAATGAAATCCCACATCTCATTTTCCCACAAATATTTAAGTTTGGATACATTTCTGACCAATTTGTGCAGAATTCGTTGGTTTCTAGTTTTGCTAGCAGTGGGTATGTTCACCTTGCACGCCAAGTGTTTGATGATATTACGCATAAGGATGTGCTTTCTTATACTGCTTTGATTGATGGGTATGCCCGGAACCCTCTGCCAATTAGATCTTTGAAACTTTTCCTGGAGATGAGACGAGCACAAGTTAAGGTAGATGAAGTGGTTGTTGTAGCAGCTCTTTCTCCTGCTGGAACGTTAAGATGTGTTTGGTTTGGGAAGTTTCTTCATGGTTTCTATGTCGAGCGAGGGAGGGTTTCTAGGGATGTTTACATTGGTAGTGTTCCTGTTGATATGTATGCTAAATGTGGATTTTGGGATGATGCCTTGAAATTTTTTGAAGACATGCCTTACAAGAATCTCATTTCTTGGACTGCTATGATTGCTGGCTCTGTACACTGCAATAGATTTAGGGAAGCACTTTGTGTTTTCAAAGAGATGTTGTCCAGAAATGTTGTCCCCAATCAAGTACTTACTGAAAATGACTAGAGTTTGGATTGATTTAGTTAACAAAATGACATGCACATATTTTATGCAATAGAGTAATACTCCTTCAGTTTATTTAGAAATTGTTATTTGATTTAATCACATCTTTCTGTTTATTTTTATATATAGGTCTTCTAAATGAAAGTTTTATTTCTTTTACAGATTTTGGATGCTGAAATTTGCAAAAGGCTAATGTTAAAACATGTAGATTGACCATATTTTGCTGGGAAGGTGAAGGCAACTTTGGATTATAGTTTAAGGATAGTATATGAATTTTTTGCTAAGGGTTCATGATCACAATATTGTTACTAGCTTACCTCATTGTTGTATAGTGTGATAACTTATGCTCACCTTATTTTGTAATTACATTATATATTATATATGAAAGCGACAGGTTTTATTAATTACCGTATTCTCTAGGTGCAAATGCAATGTGATTTAAGGACTAGATTGTTAGTCCTTAAAATCCTTTTGAGTAGGAAATCTGTAATGGTTGTGAAATGATTTATGGACCACCTTCAAAATGGTCCGGAAATGATTTAGGGACCAGCTTAAAAATTCTCATAAACTGATTTATAGACCAGCTACAAACTAGTCTCAACCTGATTTACAGACCACTTTCAAACTGGTCGCAAAATTATTATGGACCACCTTAGAAGTTGTCCCAAAATGATATAAGGATCAGTTAGAAACTAGTCGCAAAATGATTTAACGACCATAATTTCAATTTCAATAAGTGCGAATAGGTACCAGATATATGGTCCCTAAATGTATTTTAGGGACCACTATTGTACTAGTCGCGAAAAAGAATCAGCGACCATCCCGATAATCTCGTCCCTAAAGGTCCTTAGAGACTAAGTCTATAAGGACCAGTGTACTTGGTCGTAATTGTACCTTTTGGGACCAGATTCGTACTTATAGCGACCAGTTTTCCCTTCGCTATTGGTCAATTTTGTTGTAGTGTTTTGTGGCCTACCCGTGAGCGTGTGAAACTCTTTTGAACACTCCTTGAGACATACCTTTCTTTGGAAGAAACTTGATGAACCCTAGACCTTACTTAACCCACTACCTATAATCCTCTTGATTTGTGGTTTAGTGAATAGCCAACTTAGGCCAAAATCCTAAGTTGGGGGTGTGGTGAAAAGGAAAAGGAGAAGTCAAGAAGTGCAAGAAATAGTCTCTCTAACCCATGGTATTGTAAAACAAAATGGAAACCCTTCTAATTTTTGAATAAAGGTTCAAAAGGAGTTGGGTTTCCAAGCAATACATGGAGAGTGAATGAAAGGATGACTTAGAAGCACTGGAATAAAAAGTGACAGGGTAAAGGAAAAGGACGTTTTGAGAACACCACATCTCATGAGGATGAAGAAGTCACTGAGCCTAAAATGACCATACATTTGCACTCAGCCCCATTACAAGCCTTGAAAAGACCTTTTTGATCTTGAGTAAGCCGAATCGAAAGTTGATTGGAAAATAAGGGCAAACCTATGGGTAAAAACATGCATTGTGTTCCTCTTTTTGAGTGTGAGCGTTGCATCTGATTCCTGATCTTAAATTGATTAACCTATGTGTGTGAATATGGAATCATTGTTTGTGTGAGGGCATTTAGATACTTTCGTTGAGCTTGAACTTACATTAGTAGAAAGTATTGTGAGCATGAGAATCTTTGGTAATGGTGTATCACAACTTGAATCTTTCAGTACACAATTGTATCTTCGCATAAGTAGTTTGAAGTCTTGTTGTGTACATTCATGATTGAGTCTTGTGTAGCACTGTTTGAGACACTCTTTTTGATTAGCTGAACTTGAGTTTGCTTGAGGACAACCAAAAGTTTAAGTTGGGGTAGGGGTGTTGATGAGTCCACAAATTTGACTCATTTAAGGCTATATTTTAATAGAAATTGTGTCCTGAAATGCTTATATTATCTCAATATCTGATGAAAACCTTTAAGTTTCAGGTATTTGAAATTTGAAGAAATGCATGGACACTACTTCTCAAAAAGGAACGAAAAGGCTGAAAAGAACAAGAAAATAAAGGCCTGAGGATCGCTGAGTTCACTTGGCGATTCGCCTAAGGGTCTCACTTAGCCTTTTGTTCCAATGTACTGATCCCTGATGGAAAGGATCAAGTCGGTGAAAAAAGGGAGCAGTCGGCGCATCGTCGAGAAGGTCCGCGAAGCAGTACTATGTCGCCCAATAACCCAGAGCACGACGATGCCGAAGGATGGTGCAAGACGGCGATGAACTACACCAAAGGGCAAATCGCCGAGTTGATCGGCCATTCTGACTGATGTCGCCGAGTGATCCGCCGCAACACAGATTTTTGAAAACTATAAATACTCGTTGAGAGTTATAGCTTAGAATCAGGTTTTAGAAAGAGATTGAGTGTCAATTTTTAGTATCATATTTTTATTGAGTACTTTTATTTTTCTTTCAAGTTTGTAAGGGTTTGAAGACTTGAAGAAGAAAAGGGTTTTACCTCTTTCAATTTGAAAGTGGGTCTCTTGGATTCTTCCTTCTTTGCTCAAATCAAGACCTATTTCTCTATACCCATTTGATTTCAACATCATTGAAGGTATAAATTTCTATCTCTTGATGTGTTGCTAAAAACCCTCATTCTTGGGGTGTGATTTAGCAAATATGTGTTGATATTATTTTGGGTCTTGCTTGCTGATAGGTTAGATGTATTTTAATGGTGATTTTACCTAGTGGTTGTGGTTTAATTTAATGGGTTTGTAGTTGCAAATACAAAGCCACCCATGTATTTTCGGCTTTCCCGAGAGGGAGGTTGCGAAACCGAGACCACTAGACTGATGGCCTAAGGAGTGGGTGCACATGAGGTTTAGCCCGAGAGGGTGAACCCTAGTCCCATATCCTAACACTCAGCTCGAGAGAGTGAGTGGGGTAAGGCGTAGGCTGGTCTTCATGTAGAAAATGGGTGTCTGAGAGGAACACATTTGAAACGGGGTAAGTTGCCCGAGAGGGAACTTATTTTCATCTAAAGCTTAGCCTAGTCACTATTATCTTGAAAATTTCCTATCGAAAGCATGTACCCAACTATTTAATTCACACCCCAAGAACTCTTCCCCAATCTTGATTTCTTTGTTATTTTTGTTGTTTTTGCTATACTTGTGACAAAAACCCCCCAAATTGTTATTTGACACTTTTGTGTCCCCCCTTTAATTTACAATATTTTTAATCGTTAATGTGTATAGCTACGACTAGTTAGAAAAAAAAAATATATTAATTCTCAAAACCACTCCCTTGGGACACGACCCCAACCCTTGGTTGGGTTAATATACTATGACACGATCGTAGACACTCGTACTGGAAGTTGTGTCGTTGATAACGTGAATAAAAAAATTCTAAACATCAGGGATTTCAAGGTGTTTCTTCTTCAATTTTCGTGGGGAATCAATAGCAAGGTATGGTAGTCTTGATTCTTGTCCAACTTTTCATTCAAGGAGCCAATTCAAAGGTGTTTTCAAAGCATGAAAAATCTAGGATTTTACTCATTCTCATGGGTTCTTTCATCAAACGTTTTCAAATGGTTTCTAATGACAAATTATGTTTGTGTTGATGTTTAATTGATGATTTATGATGAAAATGTTCTATGAACCCATGATTTCTCTCAATTCCTAAATTACACCTTATGAAGTGGGTTTGATGATCATGAATGAATGTTGATGGATTATGCCTAAATTGATTTAGATAGTTGAATTGTATCACTATTCATGACTAATTGTATTAATGAAAAGTTTGTTGGTGAAAGTGAATTTATATCCTTGAAAGGGCAAGTTTGACGTATTTACATGTTGAAGTAGAATTGGGCTTGAGCTATTGATCTACTTGAACGGTGGAGGTGTTTAATTACTTTGTCGATTGTGATCATAGCCTTGAAGGCATAGTTTGAGGAATTGAAGTATTATCATGATATTGTATATGTGAAGGTGATGTGAAGGATTTGCATGTGATTTCCATGATAGAATGATGATCTTGTATAGAAGGTAATTGTGTTGTTGATAGTATATTCTCAATTTAAACTCATGAATGATGATGATTGAAAGCGAAAGGTTTCTATAATATAATATTGTATCTTGAATTGGTAGGCTTAGTTGCCCTCTTCTTGATAGATGGAAGCTATATTGAATGTGATCTCTTGAATTGGTAGGCTAGAGCATCCTCTTCTTGAATAACGAAAGTATCTTGACTTAGGTGTACAAATGAACATAACTTGGTAGACCTACTATTGATAGCCTTTCTATAAATGAATGAATGATGAGGTATTTTAGCCATGTCTTGAAATGGTAAACCTAGTGGTGGTGGCCCTTATGATGTGTCTAGAACCCAATGTGAATGTAAAACCTTGAAACGGTAGACCTAATGGTGGTGGCCCTTTCATGTGTGAAATGATGAACAAAATATCGGTAGACCTAAATGTGGTGACCCTTATTGGAAAGTCAATGAGCTATCCTTAATGTACCTTGAATTGGTAGACCTAATGGTGGTGGCCCTTTTTTGTGTAATGTACCTTGGGTCGGTAGGCCTAATGTTGGTGGCCCTCTCAAGTACAACAATGTAATGTGAATGAACTACTCTATGGGAATGGAGGCTAAGAACCGAGTGGATATGGCTAAGATGGTGGCTCTCCCAATGTTAGGATAGAATCCAATGAACATATTTCTTATCCCATAACTATGTGCCTACATAAGATGCTTACTAGTTCTACCCTTGGCAATTAGAACACTCTTCTTCGGTGTGGGGTCACAGACACCAGATTCCATGATTTAGCTCTCATGGTCTATGTCGGTTAATGCTTATTCCCATCATGTGAGATGTGCATTATGGTTTCTTGATGAGTTGTATGAAGTGTGGGTGGTAATATGGGATGTCATCCATGCATTGCACGAGTAGGATTTGATAGGGTCATAGTGAGTTCTCTAAGTCTTAATGACTATTGTTTGAATGTCCTCCTAGGAAGAAGTTAAGGAGAATATTGACTCTTATATGCTTAAATGTAATGATGCATTCTATACTTGGATTGTATTATGAGTTACTTCCTTATCATGACTTTTAAGTGTGAATGTGCCTTGTCGATGGTGACTTCAAAGGAGTACTTAGTATGAGTAGTATGGAATACTACTCATACATTGCACAAGTATGACTTAGAGTTGTCTTAGATGTTGGTCTTAATGTGATATGGTTACTTATGTAATGTTGATGTCTCTTATGACCTATTTTGTGTAAAGGTGGAAAGGATGAATGGTAAGTTCACTTTTGGTGACCTTAAGGTGGTACTTTAGTGTCGATGGTGGTATGGGACGCTATCCATACATTGCACAAGGTATAGCTTGAGGGTTACTTGAGGTGGAGGCTCAAAGTGAAGGTAAAGGGTTATATGTGACTTTGTTCAAATGTGAAAAATGTGACTTGTGTGTTGGTTGTGACTTATATTATGCCTCTTTTATCAATATTCATGAAGTTTTACCAAAATGGCATATATCATGACTTATAAATAAAGATGTCCATTTTAAGCAAGATTTTGCATGGCTTCCATACTTAGTGCATCTAATGTGCTATATTTCTTCTCCCTTTTTACCATAGTGTAGGGTTTGGAGATATTGGTGTTCTATGCTTGAAGGATAGGTTTATAAGGTGCTCGAAGATGAAGATTTTGTGAGTCCTCATTGTCATGAGGACAAAACCCATTATGTTCATTTTATGTCTTTTAGTTTATGTTAAAGATTTTGTATGGGATAAGTCCCAATGTTGTATTCAAAGTATTAGATGGTTTGAGACATAGTATATAAATTCTAGAAAATCTTCCGCTTGCTTGTTAATGAGATGTCTTCGATTGTATTTTTTTTTTAAACTTAGCTCTATTTTTACTATGTTCTTATGTTCAAGAATGCTATGAGACTTGTATTAGACCAGTTCGAGGTCGAGTACACTGTGTTACGACTAGGGGGGCTCTCGGGTAGTGAGAAATATGGTATCACAGCATAAGATTTTGGAATGATCTTAGGATGTCTCAAACCACATATAGTAGAGTCTTATTCATAATGTGAAGCACACCACATTATGAATAGGAGGCTATTGGGTGCTAAACAAGTTTCACTTCTTCATTCTTCAAGTTGTGCCATAGAGTTTAGCTCTATAATGTCTCTCTCTTGTTCCTTATGTGATGGTCTTTAGAGGATGACCCTTGAAAGGTTTATGTTACTTGGGTTGAGGGAGAGAAAAGGTTGGTTGTTATGCTAACTACGGCTATGTGACTTGGTAGATGTGAGAAAGAAGATTTTGATGTTGACTTTAGTGTGAATGGGTTGCTCTATGGTTATGTGTGTTGATGGTTTCTTGTAAGTGGTGGATGTCTTGTTAAGGTTCCTTAGTTGGGTTTACTCCTAGGTGGGGGATAACATGAGGAGTAGTAAGGTTGATGAGAATTCTGATATCCTTACCTCTTTTTTTCTGTGCCTATTCAAGCCTTAGACCAAGAGTTTCTTTTTGGCTTGTTTCATGAGTTGGAATCATGTGTGACATTGTGTTTCCATGTTCTCCTTATGTTATGCATGTTCTTGATGAATTCTTATTTATATGAGAAAAATGAGTTTTCATAAATTATGTTCCTCATGTTAATGTGCATTTAGTATGAGTTA
>JAJOOO010079535.1:0-36899 GCA_029582685.1 Solanum piurae
TTTCAATCATGAATATTTTGTTGAAAATATGTACTATAATAATAATACACCTACCGAGATGAATGCCTAGCAGATTGCAAGACTAATTGACCTATGTTGTCTGAGGCCATAATCTTAAGGAATCCACAAAATTGGGAAAGGGTAGAGAGAATTCTGGATTTTTGGGCCCTTTAAGTCCATGCAAATGTTCCTCAAACCTCTTTAGGCAATTTGAGAATGTCTATATCACTTACTCATCGTTTCGACATATTAGGCACATAATTGCACATAGGTCAGATTGTCAAATTACACATCAAACCCTATACCAGGGACCCCACCCCCGGTAATATATACTTGTACTATAGTTACGAGTTTAAGTTATATATATAGTTGAAATTCTAATTGTTAGTATATAGTTAAGCAACCTTTCATAACTCGAAATGGAAAAGAATTTGACTGATGAGAAGCTGAAAGAATGTTGTCATACTGTTGCCATATATTACAAGTGGAATGAATTTTGCAAAGGACAAAAATGTTCTGCCTTAAGTCGCGTTCTCATAACTGTATTTATAGATTGTGGAATAAATAATTCTGTTAATTAACAAACAGAGGCATCAGTAAAATTATTTACATGTGCAGGCATAAATCATAATTATAGATCTATCATATTTCACTTAACTACCTAAAAACTTAGAACTAATTCACCTGCTTGTTAAATTAGCTCAATTCATACAGGGTTAAAATTGGAAAATAAATAGATGGGTGAAAGCTCAATCCCGCGAATTCATTTACATTTCTGCTACAACTAGCATGTACAATTTATCGTTAGACATTCAATTGCTTCGACTTGAATAAATCGAGGAGACCAAAAGGAATTTATAATACTACTCTTTTTATTTATAAATTATAATTATATACTCTATAAAATATGTAATAAATTTTGGGCCCCTGAGTCGAGCCTATCTCAACCTGCACATATATGGCTCGTCAATAATATTCAAAGGCTTCTATCATATTTTTTTGCCTGTCAGCCCAATTTAATTATGTGTGTAAATTCAAATATACAAAACATATACACGAATTATATATTATATGAATTAGATCATTTAAAGGCATTGAACTTCTTACCTTTACACTTTGTTTGGATCATTGTTACCCATTGTATTGTATTGTATCGTTACCAAACCTACAATGTTTGTTTTGATTGTTACTTAAAATGTATTGTATTGTTAAATTTCGTTGTTACGTAACAATGAAAATCCCCATTTTATGGAACAACCGATTTGGTGTGTTCCCATTGTTACTTAATTTCTTTTTCAATTATATCATGACATAATATTTCATAATACTTATTTACCCTTTACCATAGATTATTTAATTCTAGTCAAACCTCCTACCCTAGAATAATTAAGGATATTTTAGTAAATTTATAAATTACAATACAGTACGATACCTCGATACAGTCTGACCAAACAATAAAAATGTTATTAAACAACAACAAACAATACATTCTAGCCAAACATTGTATCTACCATACAATACACTACAATACAATACAATTCATTATGAAATAATGGGTAACAATGATCCAAACAGAGTGTTAGCGATTGCTAAGACTTTATCGAATCTAGGTTTTACATCAAATTAAACTATAATAATTCATATATCATGGTTAAATCATTTATTAACACGACAATACATAATAATTAATTATTATTTAGTGATAAATGTGGGATATGGCAGATTTCATGGATCTTTTGACTAATTAATGAAAGCAGCATGTGAAGGACTTACTTTCCTTCACTACTTGTCAATATGACTATTACTTTAACACTACTACTACTACTATCCGACCTTTATTTTCTCTCCTCTTTTTAATAGATACATTACTACAACTCACCTTCTAAGTTCTATACATCATTATCTTGTCATCTTGTAATTCTTACATGGGATGTGCTGGGTTTTTTTTTTTTTTTTTGCTCTTTAGCAATTAATTTATGTCTAGTGGGCCATAATAAAGGAAAAAATATATAGTTTTGTTAGGTATTAAAAAACTTATAAAAATATTTTTTAAAAAAATAAAGAATTAGATGAATTAGGTTATGACCTCCTTTTTTTATTTATTTCAATTTAAGTAACTTTTGAGCGGATCAATATTTCGTTTATTAATTAATAACTAGGTCCATTTGATCCTTCTTTCCTCTCCAAATTCAGCTCAATTCCCATTTAACCTCTAGATTCAATTATATATGATTTTTTTTCTTTTTTATATAGTTGGAACTTGGAAATAGTTTAATTTATGTTGGTGTTGTAGCAAACTAGTATTTGGTTCGCTAGACGTGCATCATTATTTATGTAATTAAGTTGTGGAGAGAGGAGTGAAGCAAGCAACAAGTGGAAGATAAACTATTCAGGCGATTACCTCCCCCCCCCTATTAAATGGGGTAGGTCAAGGAAGCCGGAAATGATAAAGGATTACGTGATCTGAATCGAATCCCACAGGCCACAACATGTTAAAGTGAAAGTTCTGGAGCTATTAAATTTGCGATATAAAATTATAATTTTTAATTATATTTAAATTATGTGATTTATCAATACGGTGTCTTAGAACATTAATTCCGATAGCTTGTTTATAAATTGTCATTCGTTCGTTTGGTCATATTAGGTAAGAATTGAAGAAATTTTGATAGTTTTCAACTTTAAAAAATCTATAAATTACATGTGCATACAAACTTTACCTTCATATCATTTAATTTCATATCGCATGTCCAGGTAAAATACAATTAGAAGGCTCATGTGCATTTTACTAATAAATAATTCATGTATTATCTCATTTATTTGATTACTCCATTAATCTAAAAAGAACGACGTACAGTAGTTGTGTTTGAAAACTCCTTTTAACTAGAAAATTCTTATTTTGCTCTTATCTAGTGACATGTTCTTATTAGCATAAAATGTCCTGTTTTGATACTCAAATTTTAGGAAACTTTATTTTTCTTCGGTCAATAAATCGAGCAAGCTAATTTCCATAACCAAACAACCAGCCAGAGAACTGGCTGTAGCCTTCGGGTCATTGGGCACAAGTTATCCCGAGATTCATTATTTCAGAATAAGTTATTTCACCATATATATGAAATAACTTATCCTATCATTAAGGTATAGTAGTTGAATAAATAATTTCAACACTATCTAATATCTCCAATCAAACGCAGAATAAAATAATCCTCTATTTTATCTTTGAAATTATTATATCTTATATCTCACGCCAAATGAAATATTAATAAAAGCTGTTGCAGGTTTTGGAATTGGTAATTAAGGTTAGAAAATGAGTCATGATTATTAATTTGGAGCTGTCAAAATGGGCTGACCCAACCCAACTCTAACGGGCTAGAGAGTTTAAATGGGTTGGGGCGGGCTGACTCTTTTAATTAAAGGACCTATAAAATAGCAGCCCAACCCAGCCCTAAGCGGGCCACAGGTTGGGATGGGTTGGCCCTTCAACCAAAAAATGAACAATATTACTCTCTTAGAAAGAGTATCGAAAGTTGACGTCTATGAACACGACATTAATACATACACATTTTCATTTATGAATCACACACTTCGGTGAATTCTTACAAAAATATATTTATGAATCACACACTTCGGTGAATACTTACAAAAATACATAATAGTCAATGTAAGATTTAGCGAAAAAATGTTGATCATTCCACCATTCCTCCCACAAAAAACTAGCTAGTTTAAAAGATTTGATTTTTTTATTTTTTAAAATATTTATTGATAAAAACTTTACAAATAAAACACTACTAAAAATATATATAAAAAATATTTTTAAATATTTATAGCCCACGGGCTGACCTCTGAGTATTGTGAGTTGGACCTACGAGGCTAGCGGGTCAAATGAGGCTGGGCTAAAAAACCTCGTTCTTAAATGGACCAAAAAAATTAAACCCAACCTCACTTAATTCAAGAATTGAATTGGGCCGATCTAACGGGTCAAGCCCATTTTGACAGCTCTAATTATTATAAAATGAATATATTAGTTTTTTCGCGGTTTTTGACTATTTGTGATTATACAATAAAGTCCCCCACGATCTCTCCTCGAGTCCCCAACTCTCAGCAAGCAACTTAAATGCAACCAGCAACAATCTATATGCCTATTTATTTTCACCAACACTTTTTTGGAAAAAGTTTTTTCTAGTTGTAGTTACTACATTTATTACTCCTTCCGCTACCTAAAATAGTACAGTAATTAAATTTAAAATTCCAAAATAAAAATAACTTAGTAAAATATATTTTTAATTAAAGTTTTCATAAAGAATATGTTAGACAACAAAATACAAACAATATGATGGCAGGTAGGAATGAAGCGGAGCGTAGTACACATTAGGTCCTAAGCTAGAAAGTTATACTCTCCTTTTGATTTATTCGTAAAGGCACTAAGCAAGCCTTATAAAATTCAATTCAAAGACATTAAGGAAAAATTCATCGCGAATCATCATTGGTGTGAATGATCAACCTCTAAACAAATCGATCCATAACAACTAAATCATTGAGGAATCGCCGCACATGTTCTTCATTTAAGATATTTACAAACACTTGATTAATTTATTAAAAAATGGAAGCTTGCTAAAAAGGAGGAAAATTTCTACCAATATTGCTGGCATTTGCGAAAAAACCTACCAGATCTCGCCGGTATGGTAAATATGATTTGCGCCTATTCTTATCCATTTCCTTTGCCGCTTGGTTCCGTAAATAAACGTCCGTCATCGAAGATGCCTTGTTACCGCTGCTACTGTTGCCCTTCGCCTTCAATTTTCCGGCAACTTTAGACGCCTCTGCTGAGTCCTTTGCTTTGGACGTTTCGCTTTTCAATCCTTTTTCCGGTGTCAGAAATACAAAACTGTCCTTACCGTCACTGTTGCTCCGGCGCATCAAATCTCGAATATTCCACCGCTTAAACGCCGATCCCGTCGAATTACTCTTCTTACATCTGCTCGGTGAAGGCTCAGTTATATTCGGCTTCCATACACAATACGTTCCCGGAGGTACACTCTCCAACTCATCGACCTCGGAAGATGATGACGACAGCGGTTCCCGTTCTTCTAAGAATAAATCCTTTAACGAAACTTGAACTGAACTATTGACGTTTTCCGACGATTCACCGTTAACATCTTCGCGATCTACGTGATAAGAAACGTCGTTTAGTAACAGATCGCGGTTGAAAACGGGGTAAATAGGTTGGATTTGACGGTCGAAGGGGAATACGCCGACCGAATCCTCTGGATTTTCACATACCAAAGAGAATTCAAAATCCTCATCTCCTTCAGCACCGTCAACGTTCTCTTCTACCAACTCAGAATCACATTTAATTTCATCGGAGATTTTTCCGGCAATCTCCGCCACTCTATTTGAAGAGTAGCTGCTAAAGCTAGGAGAAAAATATTCTTCTTCCTGCATGTGAGTAGTTGTAATTTCATAAACGCTCTGGTGCACGTTTATTGTCTCTGTAGGTTATGATTTTATTAACGGACAGAGAATTATTTATCACAGGGAAGACGGACTGTTTCAGTTTCCAGCTGCACTTTTATAGTATTTGTGCAAGTTGTAACGAGAGGCTTTTTTTTACTTCAAGAAATATTAAAAAATTTAAATAAATGTAAAATATGATTTTATTTTTTTAACAATTAAAATTAATTTAATTTGATGTAAAGAAAAAATACAATAAATATTCTGTAATTACTGATTGAAGCAGGATATTTACTCTCTTTTCTTATGTTAGGTTCCTCTTCATAAATAAACTGTTACGTATAATTAATTAACTTACTATAATTGTAAGGGGTCATTTGGTGTGATAGATAAGAGGAACTAATCCTGGGATAACGTTTTAGTGACCTTTAATTCATTGTTTGGTTGCAAAGATAGGATAAATTATCCTAGGATAAGGTGTGTAAATTAACAAAATTACCCCCATTAAACTCTCTTTTATACACCACTTTTACATTCATACATATTAACATAATTTTTAACAATATTTATAATAACATTCGCAACCTTAATTATTCGTTGTTAAATGATAAATATATTTTTCTATTAAAAAATTACATTTTATAAATACAATTTTTATTTATGAATATATTAGAAGTTGAATTTATTTGCATAATTATTATGTTTATTTATATTTTTATTTCTCTTAAAATGTTCACTCCACTACCAAATTACATGTTTTTTATTAAATAATTTATTACTCACTTAAAAATTATATTTTATCTACAATTAAAATGTAGATAACTTTAATAATAAATTTTCTTTTACTTTAATAAACTTAAAATGAAAGTTTTATTTTTAAACTAAATAAGATGAAAATTTTATTTTTAAGCTAAATAAGATGAACATTTTATTTTTAAGTTAAATAAGATGAAAGTTTAATTTTTAAGTTAAATAAGATGAAAGTTTAATTTTTAAAACATACGGCACAATCATGGAAATGCACACATAAAAATATTTAAGCTAAATAAGACGAAAATTTTATTTTTAAGAATGAATAACTAAAGCTTGCAAAGAAAATGTAAAAAAAAATAAGGTGAGGGTATTTTTGTAAACAAACAACTTATTCTCAAAAATTATACAATGAATATTAGTTTGAATATGACAAACCAAACAAGCAATAAAAACTAATCTCAGTATAACTTATCCCAACATAACTTATCACAGTATAACTTATCCCAGCATAACTAATCCTAGCATAACTAGTATTCAAACCAAACGACCCTAAGTAAATTCATTCAGTTACTTTTTTTTCGTGATAAGAAAATTCACTAAAGAAGAAATAAAGGAGTATTTGGATTAATTTATTATATCTAATAACTATATAAGTTTCCTTAAACAAGTTTTAGTTCGAACTAAGGATGAAATTTTCAAGAGAGTATTTAAAATAAGTTCTAATTAGTCGAATTAATAAAATTTTGTAATTATAATTTTAAAAATAAATTCTCTGAAATTAATCTATAACCATAGAGCTTTTGAATAGCCTTTTACCTAACTTCAATTTTTATTTTTATTTTTGGAAACTTCTATGAATAAGTAACTCGAATGTGTCAATTTTTCACTAATAAACAAAACGCGATGTTCGTTCTTTTTCGGGCGCATCTACTTTTTAGTTAGTTGAGAAGGTGCAACTTTTTTTCTTGATGACAATCCACTTTACACGCGTACATCAAAAATATTTTTATTTATCTCATTCGAATTAAATTATATTACGTCAATAATCATAAAAATAAAAGTGTATAATTTTCTTGTTCCTCTTATAACGCATTTTCCGTTCATATAACAAAATAGATATAGAGAAACCAAGAAAATAGTTATGGGCGCGAGGTGATTAAAGTCGAGAGGCAAAGATCCAATCTTTTCTAATGAATTAATTGGTTGCAAGCTTTTCTTTTTCAAATCAATAAAAGCATAACTTCCCATAATAGTTGTTGGTTAAACTTAATAATTTTTCCTATTTGCATCGTCACTTTTAAGGCTTATGACTAAAATGATTACTATATCATATAGTAAGGATTATTTTCATTAAGTGATATATAACAAAGGACTTACATATTCTTAACCATCGTACCCCAAGGATCATTTACATTTAGATAAACTCTAACAATAGCAGACCTAATACATTTAGTTCGTTCTTTTGCCGCTTAAACGTCATCTCCTTATTTCCCTTGTGTTTTCTTCCTTATTCGGTATTACTAATGTCTTTTTGTTAAAAATAAAATAAAATAATATATATATATATATTCCAGCACTAAATTTGTCATTTGATAACATACAATAATGCATCATCTGATGTGTGTCGATTGCATCACAGCTAAACTTTAGAAATGTGATTTTTATAAGTTGATTTTTAAAAATGCAATTTGCAGGTCATAATCATTTGTCCCAATTTATATGTCGTGTTTCTGATCACAATTTATAACTAAAATATATCCTATAAATAAATTACGTTTCTGAAATGCAATTATTAATCGGTTGAACTTATTCTGATGTAAATGTAAATATTCAAAGATAAAATTGGACGAATCATATTAAACATTCGTGAGAGGCTAATCATTGTATCTCAGTTTGTTTCAAAGGGGGCCGGCATAGCACTCAAGGCAAGTCGGCAATATGTCAGTATTGAAATTGGAATAGAAAAAAAATAATGGAAAACTTTGAATTTAAGCAAATTAACAATGCACATAGTTTTAACACATTTTACAGTGTATCAAAATATATTTAAATAAGTACTGAAAATAGTATAATATAAAGATACAATTAATTCGGGGCAGAGGAAAAGTAACAAACTAATGAAACGACAAGTGATGAAAAGGAAATAAGACAAACATAGCTATACTATATATCAACATCAATTAAATGAGTACACCAAATTCATATGCGTATAGAATGGAAATTTTTATCAAATATTTTAAGATATATCTTTTTATTATATTAATATGATAAAAAAAATATTTATAATATTATTTTGTATAAATTTTTAAGGGAAAAGAGTCTGAAAAATACTTCAATTTTGGCCTAAATTGTTGTTACGATACCAAATTTTCACATGACTTTTTATCCCTATACTATTTAATAGTGTATTTTAAAGTTATATATGTGTCTACATGAACATCATAAATATTGCATCATTTTAAATAGTAATGTGTCCACATGGACACATATATGACTTTACAATACACTATTAAATAGTGCATAAGTAAAAAGTTCTCCATAAAGTTTGGTATCGTAACAGGGCCAAAGTTGGAGTATCTTTCAAACCCATTTCCCAATTTTTAACATCTAAATTTTAATTTTGAAATATCAAAATAATCTAATATAATTTAATTTAAAAATTTAGTCAAATTAACTGAGACATAACTATTTTGAAACGAATAAAGTGTGAACATGTCGTAAAGCACCCCAGATAACTTCCGTTGTCCGTTGATTGATGTTGATTAATTAATTTCAGCAATTGGATCACGTGAGCTATTATAATCTCCTTTTATCGAATTTCTGAAAAATCTAAGAGTTTTTTTTTCTTTAAACGAAGGGTATATGTACTTCATTTTCCAGATAGTTCAAGGGTAATTTTGAATCAAATCCTTAAGCAAAAGGGATGTTTTTAGAATGTTACAATGATAATAAATTTCACCCCAAAAATGACACCTCAAAATGTTAGTTTCTACTTTCCTAGCCCCACTCACTTAGTATTGTTGTATAGTATCTACTTTACACAACTTGATTAACTTAACAAATTCAACAGTCAATTATGTAATGTGACAAACTACAAACTATATTTTAAAGATGTATCTTTTGTTTGCCTCTGTCACTGGACTCCTCAGAAAAGTCACTGTTTAAACCTTTGAATCTGATCATGGTACATAGGATGGAACTCTGTTTGAAATGCCCTGTACGTAACGTATGGTAACAAAGTGGCAACGACAACCACAAGTGTGACAAGCCAATAGAAAGGACTCGGAGCACAAGCTTCCACAAGAATTTTGTACGCGGTTGTAGATATTATAGGCGAAAGAGAGCCATAAACAACTAAAAACACGTACCAAATGCCAATGCTGCCCCAAATGAACAAGTGCTGAATCCAAGTGAAGTAGTTGATAGAGATTGCCATTTGACAATTGACTGTCCACACCACACACGTATACATCATCACTCCGAGGACTCCATAGTCAACTGGTTGACCATCTTTCCGGAATACTTGATGCACGAGTGAATTGGTGGTGCCAAAGAAGATGATCATAGAACAGATAACACCGTTTAACATCCAGCCTAAAATGCGACGCCAACTGAAAAGAATGTTCTTCGTTCCCTCTTCATAGAGCTTAGGAAACTGCAAAAGAGATGGTATGAGAGATATAAAGAAACCCTTCTCGACTTGCATGTATCAGTAACTTGAGCGAAAATTCAGATGAACGGGCTTCATAGATACTAAGCTATTCATTTAAATCTTGTAACTGAATCATTCAACTACATCTTCACATAAATAGAATATTATGCATGAAAGCACCACATAATTCATTTCACGTGCCTCGTCTAACAGAACTTTCTATCCCTTGTTGGTAATCCCTTTGACAATCTTCACTTCTATCAGACCTTCTGCCGCAAAGTAATAATTAAGAAAAAAGATTTTCAAGGTTGAGGCCCTCTTGCTCACTTGTATAGTTGTGTCCACTTGGGAAAGAGATCAAAGAATACATAAAACGTGGAAACGACGTAATGCCTTTTTGTAACCTCGTCGTCATGCTTTTGCCTAATCCTAAGTGCATACTTATATGTAGGTGATTTATGCATTCACAACCATGTAAATACTACCACTCCTTTATTTAACTTCCTTATCATGCTTTTGTCTAGCTGTAAGTAGGTGATTATGAAATAGTTTTTTGTTAAAATAAATATAATTTGTTTGCAGTGCTTAAAAGGAAGTATAAAATAGGAGACAAACCTCGAGACATAGGTGGGCAGAAACATCCTGATCAAAGACACCGAGAGCAATCACAGGAAGCGATGTGAAGAACACATTATATAATGACATATACCAGTCATTATAAGCAGGTCGGCCAGAGAAAGAAGCAAAGCCCTCGAACCAGAAAAGGGTCAACCCGAAGGCGATGTTCTTGTAAAAGAAGTAGCATAGCTGCAACCATGCCAAGGTGATATCAGGAAGATCATACATGTATCTAATTCAAAACCAAACATGAAACTGGCTATTCACTTTATAGTGTGTCATACTTCTTAATGGTTTAAAAAAAACTGTAAGCCTGCTTATATAATTATGTTTGCATGCCTGCTTAAATAAAAATATTCAACTCAATCCTGCAAATGTTAATTACACCAATTCAGTTTGTACAAATAAGGTAAAAAAAGAATGGTACAATTCAAGATGAACAAAATGCCTGATGTGGTTTCTGGTCATATCCAATTTTATTTTTATTTCACCAAGAACAGATAGCGAATACTTACCATCATCGATATTCTCCTGTAGCACCAGTGGCCATGGACCAATAACAAGCGCTCAAGAAAACGGAATTGAGCTATTGCATAATCACTTGACATGACAGCCTAGTAAGATTTGCAGAATCATCAGTTTAACTCCTCTAAAACATTGACATTGTTTGGCAGAAAGCATATGTGCTCATATTGCCTACTACACAATTAGAAATCACAGTCTATCAAGAGAGACAAGTAGAGAGAACGTCTTCAGCAAAAAGCTTATGACTCTAAGCATTGACTGACTTCGTAAATAGTATTTATGCCAAAAAAACAGCAGCAACTGATAGAGGAAAAACAGTGTTACAGCTCCTGCTAAGTCAAAAATCCATATCAATGGCAGAATGTTGAAATGAGAAACAAAGCCAGTACATCTTTGGGCAAATGACAATTTGTCATGCTATTGCAATTCACATCAATGTAGAAGCATAAAAAAAAATTCACATGAGCAGTTAGAAAATAATATGTTAATCTAAAAATATAGAAGAGTCCACTGAGAAACCATTCGTCAAATCCGAACATGAAACAGTTATAAGGCGCTTCAGAGGAACAGTTATCAGCAAAAGGAAAAGTGTCTCGCACAAAAGAGCTTCCATAGCTCACTAAACTTCATTAAGTCTTGACTCCTTGATTATCAATTCCTAATCCTCCAGAACTATGACTAATGATGAATAAAAACGTACTAAATTCAAGCTTGCTACAATTCGTAAAGTCAGACTATCCATAATGCAGACCAATCATAAGCAGCTACTACGCTAGCAGAATTCCTACATTAAGAACTTGAAATTTGTGGATATGCAACACACCAAGTAGAAGACACAATAATCATCAAGTTCATTAGTCAGAAAGTTTGTTTCTGCTCAGAAAGTTAATTAACTGCAGAAAAAATAATACAACAGAAAGAGTAGATTGCTGCAAAACACTACATTATATAATCAAACAGTCATGTATCGGTGGATCTTACACTGCATGTTTTTTCCCTTAAAATATATTACAGTTGCATGATGTACTTGTATCCTCATTTTTCAGTAGCTTTTTAGGCCTCCAACAGACCTTATAATAGATATCAAAATTACATGTGCTCACAATCTAGGGAGAATAGATACAAAAATATGTACAGAAAAAACAGGACAGCCAAAGCTACTACCTAATCCCTCACCCAAACCCCCACTAGAGGAAAGATATCCATCCCTGACAAGGAAAAGGTAAAGTGAAGTGGGAAAACGAAGAAAAGGGAAGGGGAGGGTCCAAATGCTGAGAATTGGAGGAAGGAAAAAGGATAATACAAAAGAGGAAGAACTAGACAAAATTATTTAACCTGCATTCCTTCAACACCACTGATGCCAACCCCAACATCAGCCTCTTGCAGCATGCTTACATCATTTGCCCCATCCCCAATTGCTAATGTAGTTCGGTGTGTTTCAACTTTCACCAGTCTGGTAACCTGCATATCTTCAAATATTTTTGTCAGATTATTCAAATGGCCAACAAAATGAAATATTGAACAAACTTTGTATACAGCTCATGAAAAAATTTCTCTAAATACAAAACTGTAAGGGATAGCACTTACAAGAGCTTTTTGTTTAGGAGTGGACCGGCAGCAAATAACAGATGCACAATTTATTGCAAGCTCCAAGAATGATTTTTCTAGTTTTTTGTCAAGAGCAAATGACAATGATTTGCCATCAATGACCAAACCAAATGACGCAGTAGTTCCTCTGCTTGAGCTTACTTGTAACATTCCCTCCCGTATTTGCTTTGTAATGCTATCATGTGAAGCCTGAGACAGTTGAACTTGATGAAAAACATAAAATTAAAAAAAAAATTGTGTTATTGTAGGCAAAACAAATCCAAAATCCTGTACCTTTGCTATAGTCTCCTTGTTTCCTTGGTTTTCCAAGTCCAATATTTCTTGAGAATCTAAAGTAATTATGATTTGCCTCATATCTGGTCTTAATAAACTACAAGCATACCTAGAGGACATTCAGAAAGATGATGAGAACTCCATTCATCGTTTGATTATAGAAGTTGCATCATTTTACTATTAAAACCTACCCAATATTGATAGCCGTTTCCATCTTATCACCAGTTAAGACCCAAATCTTAATTCCAGCTTTTGCAAGTTTATCAATGCATTCAGGGACCTGTAGCAATCAGTTTGGAATTGGAGCAAGTCATGTACAACGCAAAGCAAAAAAAGGAGGTTGCAAGCCACTCTGAATTGCATGCAATGTGCAACACAAGATTAAAGCTCACCCCTTTTTGAAGTTTGTCCTCAACAGCAGTAACACCAAGGAGAATTATGTCCCGTTCAATCTTCTGAGCAGCAGCATCCACCAAAGCATCTCTATCTGCTGTTACAGAAGCTTGGGCATTCAAAAACTCTTGTTCCCATGATTGGAACTCTTTCTCATCAAGCTCACGGTAAGCTACAACAAGAGTTCGCAATCCTGCTTCAGCATATTGTTTAAGATGTTCCCTTGTTATACCCTCAAAGACCCGCCCATCTTTTGAAAGCTGTTCGAACATCACACTAACAAAAGGAAATATTACGAGCAAGAAGATATCAGTCTAAATTAAACAGAATCGGAGGATTTGAATCATATTGATCACTTGATAAGAAAAACTAGACACACGCAAGGGCAGTGCACGGAGAGACAGACCTGTCTGCACCTTTGCTGAGGAGCAACAACTGGTTCTCAGCATTTTTTACAATTACAGACATTCTCTTCCGCGAACTACTGAACTCTAAGACATGAAGGAGCTGATATGATCTGAAATGAAGACCACGTCATGCAGAAAGCAATAAAACTAATAAAGGAAAAGGCTAAAAATAATTCCATAACCAATTGATAGGTAAAGAATTGACGACGCCCTGATATAATTTTTAAGTTCATTTCTGCATTTTATTTTTTTTAAACTGAAGAAATGTAGAGTTGTATAAGTTGCAGCATATTATTCATATCTCATTTTATCTCAGTATCAAAGCAGATTAAACATAACTGGTTTATAGAAACAATGAATCTTGCTTTGCTGTAGAAGCAAAAGCATCTGAGTTGAGAATATTAGGGGCTGAGAGTAAGGAAGAGGATAGCATCCCAGTTTGGAATTTACACAATAATTCTTGTTGAATTGGTGATCGCCTTATCTAAAAACATAAGCTGCTTTTTTTCTCTAAAGGAAGCACAAGAGGTTTGAAAGGTGAAACTTTCATTTATTTACATTAGGTCTTCAACATGTCCCTTTAGGTGCAGGTCTGATTTTTTTCTTCAGGACCAAGGACCTTTCTACTCCGATAACATGTGATCTTTCATCTACAGAAGACACTTCTGATGCTTGGTTTCAAAAGATGTTGAAATTTCTTGTCAAATTTTTTTTTCAACTTCTCTATAAAGATCTTTTCAAACAAACAAGATTGAAGAGAAGTTTTTCACATTTTAAAAAAAATTTAAAACATTTCTCAAATGGACTTTTGTCGCCTGTTTCTGAAACAACTGCCACCTTATTTATTTGTATTATGTTTTCAACAAATCTGAAGGACAAAGCTACTATTGTTGGTTGGCACTTGGCAGGCCACAAAACTAGTATTTAATCCCTGAGAAAATATCAACCAACAGAAATAAGCCCTGCCAGGGATTCTTCAACACCACACAACTAAAAGAGATGAAATAAAACAGAGTAGATAAACCACATCCCAAAAGGACAAAATAGGGAAATGTGGATGTATTCTTGGTTACTGGATGAGCAAACCACTTTCACATCTTTGAACAGAACTTCTGAATATTCAAGATTCCAATACAGGAAAAACCAAATCAAAGATTTACCTGTCAACCATCTTGCCACTCTGATGATCCAACTCATGCAGTGTAATTCTGTTTTGTGTTCTTTCAAAGAACTGAAACCCAAGTTCCCTTGCTGCAATGACAAAGGCAGCTTCATCTGGTGACTCTGCTTCATAGGAGATCTCACCTGTTTTTTTGTTCACGTCAGGAATAACAGTATGACAAATCGCCAGCACTCTAAAAAACTTTTGTATCATGTCTCGATTAGGCTCATGGACCCATTGACCATTCATTATACGCTCATCTTTGAAGTTGAATCCTTTAATAGATTTATCCGAGTTAACAGCGGGGTCAGTTGATTCCATCACGTCATTGGAAGTATCACCTACTTCCTGTACTCCATCTCTTTTTTGCTTTGCCAGGGCCCTCTCTACCTCTGTCACAACACGTCCATACGCAACACCTGCTATTGAACATTTAACAAACTCCATGGAGTTGCATGTTAAGGTGCCTGTTTTGTCAGAGAGTATAGTGTCAACCTGCCCAAGTTCCTCATTAAGATTAGACGTTCTTGCATGAGCTGGCTTATCTGTTTCCTCGTAGTACATCTCCCTATCTTGATTGATGAATATGCTCTGTAAAACCTTCACAATTTCAATAGACACATATAGCGAAATAGGAATCAAGTACCCATACAACATAAGGGCTGTCAGGAAATGGAAAAATGCAGCCAGTGAAGCTCTTTTGGGATCATAAAACACACTTGTTTTGTCTGGTCGAAGATACCACCTCCTTAGTTTCCCACCAGAAATGTCATTTTTAGTTTCAATCCCGAAAAAGATGGATCCAATAAAAGCTATAGTAATCAAGGTACCAAAAAGAACATATATTATTTTATCCATCCTTTTCTCAATTTCACTCCTCTTAGAAGGAGGATCTGTAGAATTCTGCAGGACTTTTGTGTCATGACCAGTAAAAATGACCACACCATAAACATAATCTGTATTCCGTAGCTTGGAACCTCGCAGAAGTATCTGCTGCACTGAAAGAGGATTCTGCTGATTATCATAATACAGAGTTCCAATGAAAGTATAAAGATCTTCATTTGGATCTTCACACTTAACAACAGCTTTAAAATTTTGAAAAGAACCATCGTCTTGCAGGGAGGATGTGATATTTAATGCATGTTTCACCTTAAGGTTAGTCTCTCCATCAAGATTGGAGGTTTCAACATAACATATCCCATCCTCGTAGCTTGATGAAAGCAAAAGCAAATCAGTAGGGAAATATTGATCCTTGTACACCTTAATAAGATCACCAACTCGTAAACTTTTCCATCTAGTCTCTTGGAAAATATGATTCTCAGTGTATACGTTTACTTTCCGGTTATTGGCCTCAATATCCTGAAAAAGATTGCATAAAGAAGAACTAAAATTTTACAAAGAAGGACAAGTGAATATATACCTGAACTTGCTTACAACTAACCAAAAGCATGCCAAGTTGCCAACATTTTTTTTGTCAAACTGCCAGAACTAAAGGCATGCGCCAACATAGACTAAGAGCAAACTATTGATTAGAAAGTAAGAGCACAACCTTGCAATTACACAACTAAAGACATCAGAAAGTCCTAGTGATGTTTTTCGACATGACATCCAGACCACTACATCTGATTTTACACCTGACATACATGGTGCAAACAAACAGTAACTATTCTAAGTAAATTATCCTTTTCAAAGAATCTTTTTCACCAGGGAAATAAAAAAGCTGAAACACTTGTGTTTTAAGTAACAAATTTCATTTTTAAAAAATTGTATCAAGTAGTCAATGCTTGTGCTTGAGAAAATATCTTTGTATTTACTAATCATTTTGGGAAGCTCAATTATAGAACATGTTCATTAAGGCAATGAACCCAGGAGTCAAGAAAGGTACTGCATTTATTTATTTATTCCAAACAGGTTCTTTTTTTTTTGAAGTTGCTTCACTACTTCTAGTAAAAAAGTGTCACTGCACATCTCTTTGTTTTCTATTTTCACAAGCATTGTTGCCTAGACACATCATAAATATATCACAAGAATCAACTTAACATGTCTATCAGCTTTATTATGAAATCAATACTGCCCCAAAGTCATTGTCCTTAGTTGCTAAACCACACTGGCCAAGTTAAATCCTAGCTCATTTAACCATTCACATAAAAAAAAAAAAAAATCATTTTAGTGATTAATTTTCACCCTAGCTAGATTGATTGTGATTGGTGAACGGGGAGCTATTTGATCGCAGCAGAGGAAAACAGAGCATAAAAATCTATGAAAGAGGGTTAACCAGTAGCTAGCACAAAAGATTCTCAAGCATCAGAATATGTTAATAAGCATATACCTGCCTTTTACGCCTCCAATCTTCGATCCCTTCTTTGGCCATCGTTGCCCCAATCACAACCAGCAAAGGCGCTAAAATGCTGCTGGCTGTATAGGGAGCTAGAGGACTAAATGAAACACAAGCAACTACAAGAAAGTATATATTTGCAACCCTTCTAAATTGTTCAAACAATGATTTGGGTATGAAATTAATTGCTGTGTACTTTGTAGTAGAAACATAATTCCCCCTATAATTTAGCTGGACCTGTTCTGGATTATCAGGATCATTACAATACACAATTCTTGAAAAGCCCCTCTTCCCAATTTGACCATGTTCCTCTTTAAACGAACACTTCATGCACGAAAAACTATATATCTTACTAAAACATATTTTCATCTTACCACCTGCCATTTTCTCTCAAAAAAAAAAAAAAACGATACACTAAGCTCCCACTATGCAGGGGTTCAAGGCAGGCCGAACCACAAGGGTCTAAAACTAAAAACAAGAATTTGAACCAGTACTGCTTACAGCTTGCCACTGAGACAAAACAAGAAAACAAGAATGGAAGAGTTATTATCATCAAGATCCTTCTTTTCTCATGTTTTTAACTTAAAATTGCCATAAAAATCCAGCAAAATACCAAAACTGATAATGGGGTTTCAAGAAAAGTAAACCCTAACAATTAGTTTTCCTGAAAATTCTTATCTTTGTTCTTTAGTACTACTACTACAACTAAAGATCCCTTACTTGCACAGTTCCACTGTCGGTGAAATGACAAATATGGTCTAAACTCCAACTTTTTCTTACATTTACTTGCAAGAAGAACAAGAAACTTAGAAACATCCACACAATGGAATACAGACAATCTTGCTTCCATAAATTTTTCAAGAAAGTGATTTTGGTTAGGATTAGGAGAGAAAAAAAGAAATAAGGGCTTTCTAGTTGGCCAACAAAATGTGTCAATTTTATGTTTTGCTGTTTCCACAAGTAAAATAAAAGAGAATGAACAGTGGAACTATTATACTAGTACTAAATATAGCGATGCTTTTATCGGAACTTTGACTTACGTGGACTGACTAAATGTCATAATTCATCCTAACCGTACACGTGGCGGATGATGTAAATCGGTGTACAATTTGGGTCAAGATTAACGACGACTATAATGTATTTTTGTGGAGGACGACGTTATATATTGTAACCGTTTGGACAAGCGCGTGGTTCGATGAAAATAATCTATTTTTTAGTCTATTTTTAAAAAGAAAGTTTTTTTTTAATATTTAAATTTTAAATTTTCATGGAGTATGTTTAAAGTCACAATATTTTGATATATTTAACATAATTTTAATTTAGGATCACAAAATTAAAAAGTCTTTTTTATTTTCGTAAACTTTGTGTCAAGTCAAACTAAATCGTTCTTTTTTAAACAAAGGGGAGTATTGAATATGGTGTGTATTAATAATGTTGGCATTAGTTTTACTAGTTTTAGTAATGTTGAGATTATTTCCACATGTAATAATAAAAAATGATCTTAAACTATGTAAAATTGAACTAAAATGCCTTTAGTTAATAATTTGATCTTAAAATGTTTTCGTCATCACTAGTTTGGTGCGGAAATGTCCCCATTTGTTACTTATTCTACTTCAATCTGAAAAGATAAAAAATTAATTTAATTTTATTATAATTATTTTTATCATTATCTAAATAAAAATTAATTATGAAATTGCTATGATCTTATATATACGAACTATATTATTGGCAAAAAAGTTATCTGAGTTATTCTATATTAATTGTTAAAGTGTTTACGGAAATAAATTATTTCCTACTTAATTATATGTTAAAGTGATATAAAAAAATAAAATATGAATTGAATTCTTTAATAAGAATTTTTTTATTGGAAATATAAAATTTTAAAAAGAAAAAATTACTAATATTTTTATCAGGAAAATTACTTTTTTTTACCTATTAAAGATTAATAGGACATTTTTTAATCAGCTATTAACAGTAAGAATACTTTTAGACTAAACAATTAATTAATGACATTTTATTCAATTTCACATAATATATATAATTTTTTTTTACCCTTTTCCATTGTTTCTATTCCATGCTTTTTAACTCTTTTGAAGTGTCTGTTATTTGTGTGGTTGTTTAATATTTCTCAAGCTATATCAAAGTAAATGTAGAGTTCATCCTTAATCATAGTTCTCGAGTTTTAGTACATAGTCGTTTTTGTTAGATAGCATTTTATCTCTTGAAACTTCTCAACACAAATCTGAATTTAATCGAACTCTAATATAAATATCAAATACCAATTGAGAAGCCAAAAAAAAAACATACATCAAGTATCACAAGGGAATTACTGACTATCAAACAAGGTCTATAATCAACAAAAGAAAGGGGCTATCGAGGATTGGAAGGGGGAATAAACTATTTTTTTGTGGTCAAATTAATCGAAGAGGAGAATATTTGGAGGAAATAAAGTCAAAAATCTACTTGTTTTCAAAGAAAACATTTTCTAGGAAAACATTTTCCTTCATACCAAACACACCCTATATTAAGGTCATTATTAAAAATTGTCAATATATTTGTTGAAAATGAACAATATCATAACACACATATTTGGAGGGAGATAAATAAATGTGCAGAATTTTCAATGAACAAAAGCTACAAACATGCAACAAATTTACTAGTTTGAAAAGACACACTAAGGATATATAGTTTATTTTCTTGTAGATTTAGAGCATGCTTGGATAGACTTTTAGTTTATGACTTATAAGACATAAGTTAATATTTTCTAATTTATAACTTTTACCTTGTTTTTGTTATTTCAGCTTTAAAATAAGTATTTGTAAGCACCTTTAATTTCACCTAAATATGGTAAAAATACTTAAAAATTTACTTTGGTTTTAAAATATTAAAATAAATCAATTCAAACAACTTTTAATATTGCAGAGTTTTGTTGAGTCTAAAACAAGTGAAACAACTTTTAATATTGCAGTAGAGGAAGTTTGCTGGATTTGTAGTTTCTTGCAAAATGGATCATTTATCAGTTTGCTAAAAACAAAAATTAGGAAGAAGCAATCATCACATAAAATGTTAAACTTTCTAACAATATTGCTAAAATAAGATTCAAATACTGCATTTACAATAGATAATACATATATTAATGAGTGAAAAAAAAAAAAGAATCTAATACTATATTTACAATAGATAACACACATATTAATGACATGAGAAAAGAAAAATAAGAATCAAATATTGCATTTATGATATCCTTTTTTTTAATATATATATATATACATACAAAATTACTTCTCGTTTTGATTTAATATGTTTTCGAAAATAGTTTTTTTATTTCTACAAAATATAATTAAGATCTATGTATATTCTATTCTTTCTATCATCACTTATAAAATTAGACTTATAGTATATATTATTGTTAATTTGTAATTGTTGTTGAGATTACTTCTCAATGCTACCAACGAAAGGTCACCAAAATTTATGTCAAAAGTCTTGTTCAGGCAAAATTGTAAACGACGACCAAAGAAAATGGAAAAGAAAGCAACAATTGTAAATCCGAGTGCCTTTTCAATATTATTGTCAAAATATCTGTTCCTTTTTTTTTTCCCCCTAAAGGCATGTTACTTTTTTCATCCAAGGTAAAACTAAAGTCCATTAATGTACTGTCGTGCGGTCAAACTTGTTTCTCTCATAAAAGAAAAAAAGAAAAAAAAATACTTAACAATATTTTTTATTTTTTTATATATATAGATAAATTACCCTTCTCTCTCTTCAATAAACGGCGAAGATTTCGATCAGAGTAGCCGGGGACGACTAACTGCAACGTAACAACTATAATATCTTCCGATTCCTAATCATCAATGGCGGAGTAGTCTAACCGTTTCATCCCCAAATTCACCTTCCTTAATCGTCGCCGTTTTTATATGGATTTGGATTTTCCGGTCAAAGTCTAGTCAGATTCAGTCCTTGAAATTCCTCTTTTGCATATCAGCTCGCATCGGAACCCTAGGTCTGTACTCATTTCTGATTGAAATTTGTTGTTGCAATTCTCCGGATACCAGATTTATAGCTGTTATAGTTTGCTCAAGATCAAATTTATTCGCGATAGTGCAATATCTGTTTCCTTTGCTTGTGTATTGGATTCGTTTAGTGTTAATTCCATGATGTGATACCTAAGAGTTAGATTTTGAGACGATTGATTGAATTCAGTTGCATTGGACTTGAAGTTATTCGGACTCTACTTGTTTTGTGATACATGATTTTAGATGTTGACTTATTTGCTTTGTTAGCTGAACTAATTCGTATCACATGAATTTCTATGTTTTTTTATTGTTTTTCTCTTCTGTTTACTAGTTTGCATATTTCAACTTTTCTTTCTGTTTTATTGCTATTTTACAATTTTTCTTGGCCAATGACATGTCGATAGTGTTCACTTGGGATCTATCCAGCAAAAATGCTTGTGTCCTTACTTTATTCTTGTTAACATCTTGAAGCTCATAGGTTACACCGCCAATTGAAGAAGCAAAATGTTTCTAAAAACCTAGTGGCATTTTATAATTTCTTAGGAGGTATATTTTCTTGACGAAGGGGAGCAACAGTAAAGTTGTTTCCGTGTGACCTATAGGTCACGGATTCGGACTGTGGACCAATTTATTCATTTTCTTACTCTGTCTCTCTCTCTCACACACACACACACACACTCTTGTGTGTCTCATCTTATTTCAGTTTTCTTGTTTCTTCATTTCATTATCTTCATTCATTTGGCCCAGCAGATTGCTTTGTCAGTTCTGGAGTGTACTCAGGCCTCAGCTTCTAGTGGCAGATTGCATCTAGCCTTCGACTATTTTGGTACTCCACTGCATTTCTGGATTGTACTCAGGTTGAATATTAGATTATCTCTGTGAGCGGTCTCACTGAATATATTGGCCAAGGTTCGTTGCCTTATTTTCGCGGACATTTTCAAATATTGTTCAGAATCGTTGACGGCAATTTTGTGTTTGAAGGTGATCAAGGCAAGTCATTATGATCAAGGTTGTTGGGTTATAAAACTTGTCAATCTGAGAGATAAAAGTCGACCAATTATATCTAAGTGCATTTTAGGAATTTATTCCTGTTGAAGTTATTGGTAGGGGAAGTTCATCTCATGAGGTAGCTGGAGCTATAAAATATCTTGTGGATCACAAGCAAAATGTTATATAACTGGAAGAAGCCTCACATTCTTTTCTCTACAGTGCTTGATGGTTTTTATATTGCAATATAACTAGCAATGATGGAACAGCTAACAGAGAAAAAGTTCCCTGTCAACGCAAAAGATTATACATTATATGAGGAAGTTGGAGATGGTGTCAGTGCAACTGTGTATCGGGCTCTGTGCATTCCTCTTAATGAAATTGTTGCAATCAAGGTTCTAGATTTGGAGAAGTGCAATAATGATCTGGTAAGTCTGCTATCTATATATGTCTTTGAGATACGCTAGATGGAAAATGCCCTGGTGTTGAATATGGTCAGAAGTCAGAATGCTGGTGTTGCGAACCTCCTTTTTGATTTAGACATGTTCTTGTTACCTGGATATTTTTTATGAAGTATCTTTTTTCTTGAAAAGGAATTGGGTATATTGTTTGAAGGTTGCATGACTATATAATTATTTGATCCATCTACATAAGGAGGCAAGTCTCCTAGACTCTTGTCTACAATAGATTCAGACTTGTACTATTCTATACTATTAATAAAGCCCCAACTCTTTTGAGTAAATATCTTGTTCATGCATTAAAGTTTGAAGCACAATGTTCTCAGGTTTGTATTACTAGTTCTAATGAAGATATGGCTACATTAGTGTGTTACTATATTCTACTGTCTGCTTTTAGGCCATCGACTCTTTTAGTTTTTACATACGTCTTTCTTATATTTTATCCATATTTTATTAAACAGATTAATCTAATTAAATATAAAAATCAAAGTTACGACATTCACTTGTGCAGAATGTACATCATCTCCAGTAATTATTTTGGCAGAATGTGCCACATTTATTCATAATTAATACTCCCTTCAACAGAAACTCTTTTAAGGAGCATTCGTGGGCCTAATGTATGCCTCGTTTCAATTGCTGAAGCTTCCAGAATATTTTTTTGTGATTTGAATAGGATGGAATCCGGAGAGAGGTGCAGACCATGATCTTGATTGATCATCCAAATGTATTGCGTGCGCACTGCTCATTCACTGCAGGTCACAGCCTTTGGGTTGTCATGCCATTCATGGCTGGAGGATCTTGCCTTCATATCATGAAATCTTCATATCCTGATGGTTTTGAAGAGCCTGTAATTGCTACATTATTGCGTGAGGTCCTCAAAGCCCTTGTATATCTTCATTACCATGGACACATCCATAGAGATGTAAAGGTATCACTGTGTTATCTGCTTTTGTGGAATAACAGTTTAAGCATTCTTCACTAATTGTTTGCTGAAGAAGAGAGATGATGCTTCTATTTTGTACTTATGTTTTTTAGTCTAGGATTTTGAGCCTCTTTGATACCAAGTTGTGTTATGTTCTTCACCAAGTTTTCTTCCCTCATTGTTAACCAAATTGGCAAAGTTATTAGCAATAGTTTTTAGCTAATCTTATCTGAGCTACTCTCATTTTCCTGAATCCAGCGTGCATACTGACGCCAGTTTTCAGCTTTGACTTATATTTTGGTATGTGTTCTCTGCAGGCTGGGAACATTTTGATTGATTCAAATGGTGCTATTAAATTGGCAGATTTTGGAGTTGCTGCTTGCATGTTTGATACTGGTGATAGGCAGCGTTCAAGAAATACTTTTGTTGGAACTCCATGCTGGTAAGTTCCCTAGCTGTGGTGAGGTGTAATTTTTATTTGTTAGTGTCATCATTATAGGGACCAACTCTTTTACTTGTAATTGCAATTCTTTTTTTTTCTTTTGAATTCTTAAATAGGATGGCTCCCGAAGTGATGCAGCAACTGCATGGATATGATTTTAAGTAAGTATCTGATCTACATATCTGTTCTATTGTTGGTTCTAGGTCACGTCTCATGCCTTCAAATATTTGTTTCAAATTAACAGAGCAGATATATGGTCGTTTGGAATAACAGCCCTTGAACTTGCTCATGGTCATGCACCATTCTCCAAGTACCCACCCATGAAGGTTGATGGATGTTCATTGCTATACAAAACAATCAAGGAAGTGGTTTCAAGTTTTCTGAAAATTCGTTCTTTTGTGATCCTTTCTTTCTCCTTGTAATTCAGGTTCTGCTGATGACCCTACAGAATGCACCTCCAGGCCTGGACTATGAACGGGACAAGCGATTCTCTAAGGTTTGTGTGTTTGACAAACTTTTCATTCATTTGAAGTTTGGTTCTGAATTTTTGGTGCTTTTGCAGTCTTTTAAAGAAATGGTTGCTGCTTGCTTAGTAAAAGATCCAAAGAAGCGTCCGTCTTCTGAGAAGCTTTTGAAGCACCCTTTCTTTAAACAAGCACGAGGACATGATTATTTGGCACGTACAATCCTTGATGGCCTTCCACCTCTAGGTGATCGTTTTAGGATGCTTAAGGTCTTGTGCCCATCTTATACTGTGCTTTTCTGGCTGATAGCATTTCCCAATTATACGGAGATCATATGTGATTCTGATTTGTACAATTTGAACTGCTCTATCAGGCTAAAGAAGCAGATTATCTTTTACAGAACCAAGCAATGTATGAGGACAAGGACCATTTATCACAGGTGAAAACTGAATGTGCCTAAACTGCAAAACGTGGTAGAGAAATCTCACGATTCACAAATGTGTCCACAGCATCTTTTTTGTGTTTCATTGCTGGAATTAAAGCATTTTTCTGCTCTGGGTTTTTGGCCATTGGTTGCGAGTCTGTATTTTATATTTATACTTGTTAAGCTTCAATCCTCTAAAGTAGCTTACTTCGTATATCAAATGAAAATGAAAAATTCCCCTTCCCCTCTCCTTTTTTTTTTTTTGAATAAGCAAGCAAAACAATGCGTCCTTTGTTCTAACTACCAAGAACTTTAGAAATGATAAGAGGAAGGTCCTGAACTACACTTGATTTTGTAAGTGTTATCCCATTGAATTCATTTTTATTTCGCTCTTAATTTTTTTTTTGGAAAACTTTCATAAAAATGTTGTAACCTAGTAGTTCTGAGTACAACATAAGTTATTATCATCATCGTTGTTGTTGCTAATTATTATTACTTCCTCCATTTTTATTATTTTTTATTATTATACACATACATAGAGTGTGTCAAAAAAATATCTACTATTATTCGAGTATACAGCAAATCTGGATAATAAGCAAGGTGAGAGGCTGTATTCTTTCCTCTTTTTTCTCAAACATTCACCAAGATTTTGGAGAACCATAGTTAGCAGTGGTGTGTGTATTTGAAAGCTCACCCAGAGTTGTAACCTTGTTTACAATTGTATAGTTGAGAGACATGCTAGAATGTGTATACAAATTTGAGAAGACTTCAATGAGTTTGGGGAGGCATGTTATTGCTACCGGATATAATTCCATCACAAGCTATATCACTTAAAATAGCTATTTCTGTTTTAGTTGGGAGGTCAAAGTACACAAATGACTGTTTTGTGTTTTGTTGTTAATATACTTCTAGCTCTTTTAATTAAGAAAAAAATATTATTAGCACGAAATGGGCCCGAATAGAGCAAAACAGAAATATATGATTCTTAGAGATGATACCAACTATGTTACAGATTGAGGTGAGTGATCCTATTTGATAAAGAACCTTGATGTGTTTTATTGCATCGTATTTGAGAAATCAAATTTGGCATCAGATGTTTGTGTAGCTTATGCAAATACACACACAAAGATATATTCAAGGTCAATCTTAATGTAATTCTGACTATTCACTGATGCAGCAAGAGTATATTCGTGGTATCAGTGCTTGGAATTTCAATCTGGAGGATCTGAAGAACCAAGCTGCTCTTGTATGTACTTATTGTCCATTCACTTAGAACAATTGATTTTAGGTAACAATGTCTAATGTCTATTAAATTTATTTATCCTTTCTTTATGGTGTCTGTAGCTTCCAGATTTTGACGACATTCCAGATGCTGAAGATTCAAGTACCAGGGGGAAGCTAAGGGTGGGGAATGGTGACGTTGGTTCTGTAGCAGAAAGGCATAATCAGTCGAGTGTCCTATCTCACGAGGTATTCATATTAACCATGTTGAAAAACTATATTACTTCTCTTTGTATACTATTCCTTCTCGATAGATTGATGCTGCAATAAGCCTTCTGAAATTCTTGTCATACTCCATTGCCTCCAGTCTGATATCTCCTTGGACTGGATATTTTTACAAGTTATTCAAATGTGTCCTTCATTATCAGATTTATGATTGTTGATATCTCCATTCAGGATGAGATGAATGACAATCATGATTTGGATGGTTCACTTGCTGCATTTCCTATTAAGCCTCTTCAAGCACTCAAGTAAGAATTTTGTCTTCCTCCTGGTTCTGCTTCTTCTATTGGCATTTGATAGTAAATCCATCATCACCAACCCAAATTATAGCCAGTTGGTTTCATTATCCAGATGTGTGTGTGTGTATTTACATATATAGTTATATTTGCTATTTGGAATGTGGTATTCCTTGGAAGCACAACCCTGTTTGCATTATAGGTATGTCTTACTGAGTTTGGTACATAAAGGAAAGTGATGTTGAAATATTAAAACCTTTCTTGATGCTCAAGTGCTGTGGGTATAGAATTAGCATAGCCGTCATGCTAGTAATTGAGTTAAATGTGTATAAAATTAGCCAGTAATTGAGTTAAAGGTACAGAATTAGGCAGTTGGTTTTATGATCAAGGTCTACCAATTTTCCTATGTGAAAGATTTAAAAGTTTTGGTTCTCATTGAGTTAAATAATGTGGTCCAACCTTCATTTTGTCTGGAATATCTTTCAACTAGCTCCTCCTCCTGTGATTGGACTTGAAAGCACTTGCATCAGATTAACAGATGAATGAAGTTACCTGCTCACGTAGTAGAAAGTGAGGATAAGTTTGTTGAAGGAATCATTGTCGAAGAAAAGGGAAAGTCAATTAAGCAAAAAAGTTCCAGAAATAGTGGAATTGTTATTATTAATAATCCTTTTTAAGGAAAAAGTGGAACTATTATATTTCCGACTTGTAAGTTTTTTGTTCCTTGTGAAATTTATGTGTATATAAAATGTTGTACCAATGCAGGGGATGTTTTGATATGTGTGAAGATGACATAACTGCTAGTAGTCCAAGTTGGGAAGATACTATGCAATCAGAGTCTAATCAGCAGAATGATATGCTGTCACTAGCGAAAGTTGAGGACCAAGATGGTGGAAAAGATGATGGTGAGAATCTGCGACAGAGTAGCTCCTTGCCACGTTCTGTTATTCCTGGGAATAAAAAGTTTTTTAGTGGTTCACTGCTACAGGATAACGCTCTTTCACCCAAAAAAGTTGTTACTGATGGAGAGAGGTATATTTATTTGTTGTGTTCACAATTGAACTGCTAGAGTTGGTCAACGTTTTCTGAAAACAAAAAACAGTTGCAATATGGATGAAGATAGCTATTATAGGATGGTAATACTACTAATTTGCTAGTAGATCATGGTATTCTCTCAAAAAGAAAGGAAGGGCATTGAAAATGTGCAACCCCAAGTTAGTCGATGCTTGTTCCTGAAGTAAATGTTATTCAGTTGAAATTTTCTAAAAAAAAACATCTGCAAAGATTACTAACCAGGAAGTAGTGGGATTCTTGTGCTTTATGTTTTCTGAATATTCCGAGTGTTCTAATTGTGTAATGCGGACTGAATTGTTTGAGTACTTAGGTGCTTCAAGTTCCTGCCAATTTTACTTATAATTTTGACATCAGTGATGATAGTTTTTCTAGAATGCACTTTATCTACGACCTACATGGTTCGAGTTTTGATGTTAACTGCATGTAGAACTTTTTGTTGGAGTCCATGTCATCTTAAAATCACATGCAATGATTGGAAATGGTTCAGTCTACATTTGCCATATTTCGAGCAGTACATTGTTGTTTCAAGCTGTGTTACATTGTTTAGTTCTATATGTAGGGAATATCAACATCCGAAGTACCAGTCTGAGCGAAACTATAGCGGCCCATTGCAGTACCGACATAAAAAAGATTTAGGTAATCCGGTTTCTGACAATGAATTTAGACTGGGTGATGTTTAAAAAACACAAATTCCTCCAGATTATTATGAGTTCTCATTTTCTAAATGATTTTATTTTGTTACCTTCCCTTCTGAGTATCTGGATAATGCTTGTCGCAGGAGAAGATTCATCAGAAGGAGCTGTTGTCCAACGCAAGGGACGTTTTCAAGTCACATCAGCAGATCTAAGTCCCAAGGTATATATACTGTGCTTTCTTGCATTGATTGTTAGGTCAGCTATAATAATGCATTATGAAGGGGATTTTTCTTCAGTGACCAGATTCCGTCTCTAATACATGTGAATTAACACCAAATCACTTGCAAAATGGAAAAAAAAAAAACCAAATCACTTGCAAAATTAAAAAAAAAAACACACACACACACAAATCACTAGTGCCATACAAACTTTGGTTTATTCAAGGATATGAACAACAAGAGTGGAAAAGGTTGCGTTAGGGGGTAGACTGTGGATAACCTTTAAACTGTTGTGTTTTTTGATGACCATGCTTTATTTTCTTGTTACAAGCATTCCTCATACCTTCCTAAGTGATTGTTACCTGTGCCAAAGCCCGTGTAATATAAGTGAAGCTGAAGATTTGCCGCTTTGTTGATCACCAAGAAAAAAAATTCCTTCATTGTGTTTAGCATTTAGTGGCAATATTTTCCTTCCACATACTTGAGTTTATAGTGCATTCAGAGCGCAATATTTGTTCATGATTTATCCAATAAAATCATTTTTTTCTTCATAAAAAAAGAGAAATTCTTCCAGGTTGGTTTGGGAGAAATTTGTTCTTTGGTTTTTGTCAGATTCTGAGCTTTTCTATTAAAGATCTCTTAATTAAGAGGAGCGAAACATTTCTATGTAAGAGTTAAGACCGTTTGCTTTGTGACATGAGCATAAAATGAATTGTCAGGGAATTTGCTTTTTAGTTCTTTCAGCTGCTGTCTCCTTTCTATTTCCTTAATAAAGTTGCATTCTGCATGGATTTCTTTAGTTTCACTTTCAGCATTGACTTCCTTGTTTGGTGTTCTCATGGTAAGTATCAAACTTAGCAACCTCTCTTTAGGCGATGGCTTCGTAACCATTGCCTCTTTTTTTTTCCACTTAGCCATCGCCTCTTTTTTTTTCCACTTGTTCAGGAACCTACAAGCTATTTCTTTAACTCAGTTCTGGGAGGTTCTACTAGTGGAATTAATCTAGGTCTAGCAGCTGCTTCACTACTTCCAACATTGCAATGCATTCTACAGCAGAATACTTTGCAAAGGGTAATTTCTACTACATCAAAATCTTGTGTATCACTGTTGCCTGTTACTAATCTGTTCTGCATCTTGTTAGGAGGAATTAGTGAAGCTGATCAAGTTCGCAGAGCGAGGATCTGGTAAATTATCTATTTACATTTGGTCCACATTTGACCACTTCTCCTTTCGATGTTGAATGTTAACTATATTTATGTGTTGCCCCTGACTGGCTTGTTATTTACATCTGTTTCAGTCAACCCTATAGACTTGGCTGAAGCTGGGACCAGTCATCTTCCGCAGGTAATTGTTTGTTTGTTATGTAATATGATACTAGAAATGGTGCCAAGTTGTTTTGAAAATAACGTATTTTTAATTATTAAAAGAGATAAGACCAAGCAATTAGGAAATAGAGTGTTGTAGGGATACCAGTTGTCCCTTTGACCATTATTATAATGTGAGAGTGGGGTTTATATCAAGTCTTAAACTCTTTTTCCATGAGGCCTAAGGGGTTAGAAGTTAGAACTTTTTTAGTAAAGGAAGGGGTTGGGGTTGGGGTGATGTGCCCTATCCCATGCGCATGAGTGTGTAAAAGAAATGCATGGTGTATGCCTGAATTATGTCATGCTCCTGCATCCTCCTAACATCAGCACTTCCATTCTGCAGATTCCTGCTACTTCTGTTAGGGAGAGAGAACTGCAATCAATGGTCATTCAATTGCAACAAAGGTATGATATTCGTTGACAAATTTGAACTTGGTTGCTTGTTATGGAAAACTGAAGTCTCATCAATTTTCAGCATTGGAAGTCTTGTGGAAGAGTTGCAGAGACAAAAGATGAAAAATGTTCAGGTATGTGCTGTACAATTGTCGGGGAAGTCCTTTCCTTTATTTTCTTCCAAAGATCTGATTTTTTTAGAACAAAGTTGAAAACGGAAAATGAAAATGCAGTGCTGCTTTATTCTTGCACTGTTATTATAAAATTTCCCAGAAACCATTGATGACATGTTTTTCTCAAGTTGTCATTTCTGGCTTGCAGTTGGAAAAGAAATTGAATCGCTGATAAAAACTAGAGGATATGAAGGCTACACTACATGGTTGGTGAAGTTACTACACATGCTTGTGCTGGGGAACATCGTTAAGTTACTTGGCGAGTGGGTTGTTGTATTTTTTGTGTACCATATGTGTGAATGTAAAGTAGGCACCCAAATTTTGAGATGCTATTCATTGTCAGAATCTTGATTATCTATTGTAATATACCAATTGGGTATTGTATTTAAGTTGTCCTTCAATATTAATTGAAATTCTAGGAGCAAAAAAAATGCAGCTTGTGTAAATCACCCTTGCGAAACCCAGACCCTTGTTCCGAAATAAACCTAATAAACCTCTATGGAGGAGTTTGGTCCATTTGATATTCCTAGTGTTGATATTTTGAGTTGTTGATTATGCAACTTATATGTCAGATTTTTTATTTTTTATGTTAAGAGATAGCTGTTTTTTTTCCCTTTGTATGGGGGTGTTAGCTAGGAGAGCTTTAAGTGGGTAAAGAAAGGTCAAATAACTCCCACAATTCCATCAAAGATCCTTTTTGGCGTGATTGTTTAAAAAATCAAAAAAAGACGCCGCTGCCGGGGATCGAACCCGGGTCACCCGCGTGACAGGCGGGAATACTTACCACTATACTACAACGACTTGGTTGTCTAACATCTGCTTTAGAAAAAAATAGACTGTTGTTAATCGAAAAATATAAACAAGTTGAAGTTTTGTGGGTAAAAATTTCTAAAATATGTTTACCAAATTTTATACTTCATGCTTAAAGTTGTAATAATGGGTTACTCTGACAAACACTTGATTATTCGAAATCATGGCCAAATAACTATTTATAAGTTCATGCGTGAAACTGGATAATATAACCAGTGATTGGGAAACCTTGTGGCGCAAATGGATTGACAACTTCCATCTTTTCTTTGACATGTAAGCAATTTTTTAAGGTTTGTGCACCATAAAAAGATAATCCTCGTTAGAATTGTTTGAAAAAGAGAGAACAAATCGCAATCTCCGTTTGCACCACAACACTAAAATGATCACAATAAATGCATTTCTAAAGTCGAGTCGTAAAGCCCCTCTTTCAATGAGGACACCAATAGAAACACTTTTTTTTACAGACTAGATAAGTTTTGCTGATAATAGAACATCATTAAGGAGTAAGCATAAACACTTCACAGGACTGAATTAATCATTAAGTTTCTCTCTTCTGGCTATAACTATGAACAATCCAAAATTGACAGTATAGGTCACCAAAGGCAGTTCTCAGTGACAGCCGAAACGATACCCTTCAAAGTGGGCTGCATATAAAAAGAATGCAATGAATTAAAGGGAAGAAACACTTCTATGTGCAAACAGAGTAAAATATCTGCATGTTACTAACCAGAGAATGGTCGCGTAGTCCAAGAGATAAAACCAAAGACCTAGAAGATCCGGCATTACTGCGAATAAGCAAGGTTTGGATTAGTAGAGAAATATCAATATCTGATTCATGTATCATCCCTCCCAGACAGTCGAAATCATAATAAATTTCAGTTCCCGTAAGTACCTTATGTGTTCAATAATCTGCCGAGCACATGCAATCAGCATGGGCTGCAGAGAAAAATGCAGTTCATCAAGTTTATAATTATACACAAAACGACATGAAATTACTGCAGTATATTATAAATTACCTCATCGCGTTTACCCAGTAATACAGAAACACTAAAGGTTGGATGGATTGACACCCCTTCCTCCTTCCTGCACAGCAAGATTACATACCTTACATCTGTTATATGACTAAACTCTTTCCAACTGAGTGAGGAGATTCAATTATGAAAACAACTCAACTACAAGCTATAAGATCTCTCGAGTCATGCTCAGAGTACAGTAATAGACAGAACAAGTGAAACTCAAAAGCAAATATGGCTTAATAGCAACTTAAAGATAGATTGATTGATTTCATATAGCATAGATCACATAAATAGCATCTACAGGCTTCAGTTTAGAAGTTTATTTTCTGCACAAAACCAAATGCATGCTCATCAAAAGAAATCTGAAAACACCAATATATAAGCAAGAACAGCTTCACAAAAATGATTCGGACCTAGCCTGCAATATTGTACCCATGCTTCCTATTTGAGTAGCTATAACCTGAAAAGAACAATAAAGATTCAATAATGCTCACATGTGGCAAAAACCAAATCAGGTGTTCCTGACTTACCATAAAATGGTCATCATAGGCACATATGACTATATCTGTTTTATTTCCCTGCATACATGACAGATAATTTAGCTCAAAAGAGAGTAGAAAAACGAGAAATATTTTGCAATATACCTCTATTGTGCAATACCATAAGGAGAGCTTAAAGATTCGGGCTCACAAAACCCGTCTCTACCATATTTATAAACAATGTCATTCTTCCGCAGAGTCTCTTTCCCATCATTCATTCTCCATAGCGAATTTGCATAGAAGACTTTAATTGTGAAGTCTAAGGTTTCTCACTCCAAGTCCTCCCTCTTTCTTACTTCTCATCACAAGATCCCTTTACATTACTTTTTTCCCCTTTTTCCTCTTCTTATTATTTTTGTTGGTAAGGCAACCTGCAGTCACTACCCTTCAAGTGCGCACAAGTTAAGCCTTACTTAAGTGTAATAGCCCGCAAACCACACATGATAGTTAAACCACACTATGCAAACATGTGTGATTAGCTCCACCTGGAAAGCATGGAGGGGGTTTTCAATCATTTGGGAGATCAGCTGCTAAACCAACTCGATCACCCTTGCAGAATTTTTCTTTTTTCCTCTTAATTTAATTATGGTTGGGCTTTACTGTTCTTTATCATCAAATGCGGATAAATACATCAATCAATCAATCAACTATGTCTATAATATAGTCCCTTTTTATAAATTTTGATTTGACATTCATTTTAAAACAACTAAATTACACCAGAAAAATTCAAACAATCGTGTATTCCACAAAAAGCAACAGAGCTAATTACAAAAAATAGAAATATTTCAATGTGAAAGAAAGGGTAAAATGTTGAGATATGCCTTAATATCGAGTGAAAGCTTCTTCTGCTGGACTGGGATTTCCATAGCTTCCTTTCCTCTTCCCCTTACAAAATAAAAACAATTCACATTAACAAAAAGGTTCCTAAAAGCAGAAGAAAAAACGAAAAGAACTTCCAATTTGTCTACGTAATAGCTTTTTTTTCCCTTCATTTTTCCATTTTCCATATTAGGGTTTATGTAAATACCTGGAAGAACTGAGGTTTAAGCAAAAATGGAGGTGGTAAATTTGAAAGGCTCTGAGCTTGGCGTGTTATTGAAAACTAGCAATGGCGATGGAAAGGGAGAAGTACTGAGTCGCATTGATGGGCCGGGCACCGAAACAGTTGGGCCTCGCAATTGGTGATAACTGGTGAAAGCCCAAAGTATTGACCCATTTAGGATGCATAGGCCCAAGTTGGGGTGAGGGGATATGGAGGGAAAAAACTTACCCACACCGCCGGTGTGTTTACACCAAGCCAATGCAATTTCCATTATTACGTGATTTAATGAAGTAAATGAACTATAAATTTAAACACATGACATGCATGTATTGATTTGGTGTAAACACCCGGTGCGGATAAGTTTTACCCCATGGAGGGACTCGGCTAATTTTACACAATTGTCTCTTTTTAGGCTACTATTCAAAATTTTCCTCCAATTTTAAAAATTGTGGAAATATAACTTGAAAAATTGTACGTTAGACTCTGATCTAATATTTGTTTATAGGGAAATCTTAGTAGTTTAATTGGTTAGCTACCTGATCTCTCATTTTGTTGGTGAGGATTCGATCCTACTATTGTAATCTTCTCCCCCATTTCCCCTTCCCCACTCCTAATTTATTTTTAAAAAAATACTATTTGTTTATACTTTATATATTGCTCAACTTTACAAATAAAATATTATATTGTCGTCTAATATTTACAGTAAGTTACAAAATTTTAGATTATATTCTAATATTTTCAATTTAATAAAAAAAAAACTTTAGAATATGGTTTTAGAAGTTTATAAATTATGAGAAAAAAACAAGGAACATTTATTAAATAGATATCCTAAAGGGATAACCAAAGAAAATTTAAGACGTCAGTCTAATGCTTGCCTTTATTATTTCAACGGGCAATAGTTGTAGGACTTCTAAAAATAGCCGTAAATGGATATTTGTGTAAATCAAAATGGTTATTGCCTCTTCTTTTTCGGTTTATGTTCGTGTGTTAATAATGAATAATAAAAACAACAGAAATGGATTAAAGGAAAAGACAAAGGAAGTCCAAAACTCAAATCACCTTATATCTTGGTTAAGGATAATAACAATTGAGTCTAATTTAACTCTAAAAAATAGTAGCTCAGTAAGGATTGTTCAAGTTTATACAAGTAGATTATCAATCCATTTTTCAATTAATGTAGGATATTAACTCAGTCTATAACATACACCTCCACATACACGTCACGTCCAAAAGGCCCAAATGAAATATGGATCGAGAGCTCAAATAGAAATGGACCTGATTCTAATACTCTATACAAATATTATACATTGAACCTAGCTCAATCTTAATAGCTAGCTTATGAGAGAGAATTATCCAAATTCATATAAAAAGATCGTTAATTTATTCTTCAACCAATGTAAAACTTTAACCACTCTTATAATATATTTTTTGTCACAAAACTAATTAATTTGTAAATAACGAAGACCTGGTCTCTTCTTGTACACATTTTGAATCAAGTAAAAATGAGGAGCATGTGATGCCACGTTAACATCAACCTCCATGATGAGGACGACATGAAAAAGACACACAACCAAGCAACAAGAAACTCCCACATGACTAATCACCGTCAGCTAACAATCACGTTCACCCACCATTCAAGTGGTAATTATAAAGAGACAAAACAATCAAAGATTGTGAGCAATTCAAAAGCTTCCTTTCAAACTCTACTCCGTCCCTAATTAGTACATAGTATGACATGTAAAAATATGACACATCGGTCTAATTCAATCCAAAAAGCTAGCTCATGAATAGAGGTTTGTTTAAATTCATATAAGGAGATTAATTTCTCATCCCTCCATTGATGTGGGACTTCTTAGCAGTGAATTTACTATTTCACCTCTATTATTTATGAAGTTGATGAATTAAAAATTTAAGATTTTCAAGAAGTTCTACCTTTTTTCAAAATAATTAATTGAAGGTATAATAGGTAAAAAAAATTGTACTTCCTCGATTTGTCAAAATAGACAAATAATAAGGGATAAATAAAAAAGAAAAAATGGACAAATAATTAAGGAAAGAGAAATATTTTCCAAGCCATTATTAGTTTATACATGAAAAATCTTATCAGCATTCAATGATTACACTGGGTTAATTAATTACAACTTATGTAAATTAGTTATGATTATCATTATGTGATAAAAGTACAATATATGGGTCCAAACTTAATATTTATAATTAAAAATAATTTTAAAAACCATAAATATGCTTATATTTCATTTTGAGGGTTTTAGGATCACTTGAACCTATTGACTATATGTTATAGAATCTAGTAAAATTAGTTGTAAATATACACATTTAATTTAATTATATAAAAATTTATAATGATATGTTTTTTAGAAATCTCCAATGTGACCGACTTAAAATTTTAAAGGAGCTACTAATAATTATTTAGAAAAATGCTACCCAATTTTAAAAGAAAAAAAATATAATCATAAGATTTAAAATTTCTAACCTCAATTAAAAGATACATTCAATCACCATCTATTACGTGGTATTCTGAGACTTCCACATATTTATAGTTAAGTACTTAAGTATTTAAAAAAATATATATATATATTTAAAATATATATATCACTAATTTAGAAAATAAAATAAATTATTTAATGATAATGACATAAAACACAAAAAATGTATGTACGATTGTTAATATAATACTACAATATGTATGATATTTATAATATTTCTATTTCAATTATACCAATTCAAAAATAATTATCAAAAGAGAAGAAAGAAATATGTTCTATACAATATATTTGCAAAAAATAAATAAAAAATAATGAGCGTACTAACAATCTAAAATCAAGATTACTTGAAATCTAACAAATATTATAATCAAACTCAACTATATAATTATTAAATTAGTGTCAGACACAGATTGACTTTTCGACCAACCATACAGAAATCATGCATTTAAAATATTACTACTACTATCAAAATTACCTCAATATCATCGCCATGAAGATTTTCTTCATC
>JAJOOO010079536.1:0-11314 GCA_029582685.1 Solanum piurae
ATAATGAATTAATATGATTGTTAAAAAATTAATGAAACCTCATAAATAGGATAGGTTACAGTTGATTTTAAACTAAAAAATAAGAAGAAAAAAGAGAGAAAATGTCAAAAAAAATAATGGTGGCCTTAGAGAGGTGCCACATCACCTTGTCGACATTTGGCTTTATATTATATATAGATTCTTGTGATTAATAATGCTTATGGCAGTAATTTTAAATTTGTAGCAATGAATTTTGATAGTTATAGCTAAATCTATATGTAATTATAAAAAATAGGCAATACATTTTCACTTGTCTCAGCAATTTAAAACTATTAGCTATAATTTATGTATGTTATGGCAAAGAGTTTGAGTTCTTAGCTTTGTGAAAAACATATTTGTGGCAAATATTTTGATTTTATAGCTATAGATTTTCTAGTTTGTAGCTAAATACAAGTATTATTGTCACAAGATTAAAAATATGAAATAGCCACAAATTTTGAATTTTCATAGAAAATAAATCAAGTCATTTGCCACAATAGAATTCATTGTGTCTACAATATAAAAATTGCTATAGATTTAATTTGTTGTGGCAAAAGAGAAAAATTATTTGCTACAAGTAAATATTTCGTAGCAATTTTTTTTACCATCATAGCTACAACACAATTTTAATTGTAGCTATAAGTATTATAGTCCTTGGCCACGGACCATGTAAAGTCTGTAGCTAACTTTTAGCCACCCTACATCTTGCTACGAAAAAATATTTTATGGCTAAAATGTTTAGCTACGGAAAATTTCATATTTAGCTACAATGTGTTTTGTAGCATTAAGTGCATTTTCTTGTAGTGACACATGATACATCATCAAAAATAAATTAATAAGCCTTTCAAAACCATTCTCAACACGTCACACATCAAGAATTAATCACATTGTCTTTTATGCACAATCGTGATACAACATCAACAATGAATCAATAAGCCTTTCATACCATTCTCAACACATCATACACCAATAATTAATCACATAGCCTTTTATTATCCCTTTTTCGTCATTAGAATTATTCAATATGGACAAGTCAACCCATCACCAAGTCACATTACTCCCCAACACATACCACAAGGAAATACACGATTCTATGCACTTAATACAAGGGTTTAGAAATTCACTTGCCTCAATCAATCAAGAATTCACTCCGGGACTTGAATTTTCCCCTTTCGTTGAACTCCAAACTCAAAGCAATCTATTCACATTAATAATCACAATAAGATTTCGAAACTAACAACACTCATATTACTATGTGTCTAGTCTAGACCCAAACACTCACCCAACTCTATAATCAAGTTCCTAAGTTTCAAGCCTAGGATTAAGTCTCAATTTCTCCAATATCATGACTCTAATGATATTCATATAGTTTAATACCCTTTTATTTAATTACATAAATTAATGTATCAAGTTATGATAATTATATGATTAATGTGATGATTAAAAGATATGTTTGAAAAAAAAAAACAGTACGGTAATAATGATGACCCTAAACTAACGTCACTTGCAGGTGCATCAATTCAATTCTAATGTAAATTATTATTATTATATATTATAGGAAAAATTCTTTTGGCTAGAAAATTTGGTTAGAATGGTATTTTACTTATGTTATTTTACTTTTTTGAATATGTTTACCTTTTTAACTTTAATAACTTTATTGTGCAATACTAAAGAAGGAATTCTATTTATAATGTGTACAACACTTAACACACATTCACCTCAATCTAATTGGTAAGTGACCTTGAAACCTCAATGCCCTTGCGGTCTCTAAAATGTGTATGTGCCTTCTTTCCACTACACCATTCTGTTGTGGTGTATGTGGACAAGAACTTTGGTGCACAATCCCATGACTCTTGAACAACCCATCACACTGAGCATTAAAGAACTCAGTACCATTATCTGATCTGAAAGTCTTAATTTTCTGTCCAACTTGAGTGTCAATCAGCAAAATGAAATTCTGTAAAATAGTAGAAACATCATATTTCAAGTGCATTAAGAAAATCCATGTCCATGTTGAATGATCATCAACCACTGTTAGAAAATATCTCATTTTATTATGTGTAGCAGCCTTATAAGGTTCCCATACATCCAAATGAATCAAGTCAAAACAATTTTCACTTCTACTTTGACTAATAGGTATTGACACCCAATTTTGGCCTAACATTTTCAAAATTTGTAACTTTTAAGTTTTATTTATTTAATAGTTTAAAATATATTTTTTTATAATTTTAAATAAATTTATCGATAACTATCCTTATTTATCAAAAATTAGAATTTTTTATCAGTTAATTTTAAAATTGCATTTTTTACATGTCATTAGTTACGTTCATTATATTTTTTTTATATATTTATTTTATTTGTTACATTTGTTAATATTTATGTTGATATTTTGCATAGTCCAAAAATTTAGTTTGATATAGATAATAGTTTATACACAGATAATTTATTAATCGGTAATTTTGACCCATAATTTTAAAATAGTGGTGTTGTAGTTTTCAACACCCTATATAAAGAATAGTTTGTCTATTAGGTTAAGGGGTGGTGGAAATATTTTTCAATATAGGGTAAAAACCCTAAAAAAATTCTGACCTCATATTCTCTTTAGCCGCCACAACCCAAAACCCTTATTCATTTTTTTTCCTTCTCTTTCCCAAACAAACCCGCTGCCTCTCCTTTCTTCTCAATGCCAGCGAACCATCAACCAAACCAAAATCCCACCTTTTCCCGGCGAAATTAGCTACAACAAACCACCGCCAGATCCACAAAACCCAACCCATTTTGCTCTCCTTGCTCGTTATCCCCAAACCCACGTCAAGAGGCTAACAACAACAGCCAACAACCACCGAGCTCCGAGCTCCAAACCACCGGAAAAACCACCCACCGCCGGACAACAACCAGAGACAACGAAAGCAGTCCACAAGCCACCGCTTCAGACCAACCAGTGAGCTAGAACTATCAATCGGTTTCACGATTTTGCGGTGACCATGCTCACTTCTGCTCTTTGTTTATTTCCGTTTCTTCATACATGTGTGTTTAATATGCTTATTATGTGTTTATCATATTGCCTTATTTGGTATTATTTTTTAAAAAAAAATTAGTGAGCAACATCTCCGATGGACTATTATTTCTCTATTTGTTGGTGTGCCTTTTCATTATTTCTCACTGTTAGCTTTTATGTTTGGCTATTGTTTTGGTTATGTCTATTATTTTATTTGTTTGTGAACCGTATGGTATCAATGATTAGCTTAAATAGTTTATTAGTATTTATTTACAGTGTAGTGATTTGTGCTTAGATTATTAATTTAATAGATACTACTATTATATTTTTGTCACATGAAATTGGTTATTAATTAATTTTTAATTATTTAATTGTTCATTGTTATTTTACTTTTTGCGTGTGTTAATGTTTACAGATTTTAAATTAGTAAATAGGTAGCTTTATAGCTAATTAAAGGGTATGGGTTGTTGATTTAGTTATATTGAATGAAGCTTTCACAGAAATATGCTATTGATTTGTTGAAATGATTTTATTTTTTCGAGACTTCTCCATTGTAAAAGACGGAAATTTTAGTTTAAATTTATATACTTTGTATGTTAAAATTGGCCGATGAAGAAATTACCGTCGATTTCCAAGGCTTTCCATTTTAATAAGACGGGTTTTTATTGCTAAGTTATTATTTATTTCATTTGTTTTTAATCGTATTTATTTACTACTAACACTTTTACTAAGTGTCTTTACAGGTACCCCGAAGTCGCTTCTCATCGAAGCCATTCGAATAAAGTTCGAATACTACATTCATTATTATATATATTGCTGACGATAGGCAAATATTAGGTCGTTTCTCATATTACTTGTGCATATTGCATGTTTGTTATATTTGTATACTATTTTTACCTCCTCCTATATTTGAAAAAAAATGAATTCAGTCGGGACCCACAGTTATGGATTTCAAAGGATGTCTAACACCTTCCCTTCGAAATAACTTAAACCCCTTACTTAGAATCTCTTGGTTTCGTAGATCATTTAATTGGTTTCCTAGTTTTTCCTAAAATTAGGTGGCGACTCCTTTAAAATTCATTTATTCTTAAAATTCTTTTAAAATTAAGTTAATTGATTATTTTTTGAGTCACCGCGACGTTTAGCCCTATTTGAATAGAGTAGGGATGTAAACAATTGGTATAATTTCTTTCCTTTTTATCAATTTTTTTTTTAAAAAAAATTAATGGAAAAATTTAAAATTTTGTTAATTTTTTTTTTGGGATGGGATGTAAGGGGGAGGGGAATAGGGGGGTCGGGTTGTAAATTTTTTTATTTAATTTTTTTTTTTTGGGGGGATGGGGTGTGGGGAGGGGAGGGGAGGGGCGGTAGTAAGGGGGAGGGAGGTAGGGTGATAAAAAAAAATTTAATTTTTTTTTTTTATAAAAAATCAAAATTATTCTTTTTTTTTACATTTTTGGGGATGGGGGTAGGGGGGCTGGTAGGGGGTGGAGTGAAGTGATAAAAAAAACTTAGTTTTTTTTTGTTTTTAAAGCTTTTAACAAGATTTCTATTATAATATGGATACCCATATTATCCATTGGGTAACTCATTTTTACCCATTTAAAATGTGAGTCAAGTCGAGACTATATCCATTTTTATTTAACTCATTTTTTATCGACTCATATTCGACTCGCTCGTTTGCCACTCCTAGTTGGGTGTTAACTGATTTAGTGGGTTTAGTGTCTTCCTCTATTTTTCTGCTATTTATTCATGAATTTGAGCTATTTAACATGTGTTCAATTTATGTGCTAAGGTTGCAAACTTAGTTCTAATTTAGATCTTTGATTGATACTCGAAAGAAATTAATTGAAGTGGGTAAATAGCTTAATACTTGCAAATTGAATTTGATTAAGGTAGTTTGCTCGAAAGAGAAACTGTAGTTTTGTTTCTAACTGTCAAATCTACTCGAACGAGAGATTTCGTAAGGTATTGGGTTGATTTGTATCTTCACATTGATGAGAGCTAGCAAAAGAAGATTCCGTGATACCTTAAGATCGAAAGAATATTTGTGTAGTTTATGATTACCCGGCTTGTCCATGATTGTCTAGCATTGTTGAACAAACACTTACCGACTCCCACACCCCTAGATCGTCTTTTACTTGTTTAAACTTTGTTTTAGTTGAATTGTGATAATTGATCTCATACTCTTATCTTAAATTTGGTAAAAGAATCATTCACTCATTTGTTCTAACTAATTGCTACAATGAATTAATTTGCATCTTAATTTCCTTATTAAAATTTTCAATTTAGATCACTCCCCGTGGGATTCGACCCCGACTCTATTGTTGGATATTTATATGGTTAGCGATTACTTACTCATTTAATTATTTTTGTGATTAATTTGAGCGTTATCAAATACGATATGAAAATATAAACTTATATGTCAAATCCAAGTATTATTTGTTATTCGGTAAGTACCAAAGTCTTTCTTTCTCAAAATTTAGACAGTATCAATTTAATTTTTTGTTTTCTCCTCTTTCTTATTTGTTGTATTACCCTCCCTCGTATTGTATGTGACTCATTCAATTCAAAAAAAAATAGTGAACCCAAATAGTCAACAGTCAAAACTCTTGTATAAACGTAAAAGAAAAAGTATATTTGAGGGTCTAGTCTTACTAACACGTTATTGCATGAGTTTAAATAGCACTCATATGTTCTCTTCATAACCATATTAATTAACCAAAATCTCTCTTAAACAAAACATATCCTTCATATACTATTCTCATTTCATCAAAATCAAACATGAAATCTCAAAGTAGAATGATACTAATGCTACTTCTTATATTCCTAATTAGCATCACATCAAATGAAGCTACTCGAATTCTTAACGATAACAATGAAAAAGAAGAAGTAGATTTTTTGAAGGGAGGTAAATATCTTTTGTTACCATCTCTGCAATGGAATTCTGTTCGTCCACCAGCTCCGAATCCAGGCACCAATGCTCGTACTCAAATAACAAGCCAAGTTGCTGAAAGGAACTTTGTAGGTCGCAAAGAGTTTGCTCATCCTCCTCCTCCTTATAACGAATATATGCAGACTAAAATTGCATCGGGCGTGGCTACGGATTGAATATATATAAGTCTTGACTTACTTATTGTATTAACAATCTAACGATACCTTTAATTAAACAAATAAATCAATAAGCTTTTAAATGTGTCGATAGCAATTATCTAGGAGATATTGGTTCATTCTTTTAGGGAAAGATAAATTTGTTTGACCAAAAAAAAATTAAATTTGTTCCCATTGTAATCTCATGTTTTTGCTCATATTTGGCATTACATGTGATACAAGTATTTTTATTCTACTCTCTTTTTTTTGTAATTATGTATTATTCAAGGTTGAAATTTATGTCAATATTGATTTCAAATTTGATTAATTATGATTTTTTATATGAATGTCAAGGAACCACTAGCAAACGTATTTGACACGAATATGTCAAAGCACAATCTTTTCATAACTTGACTTCACGTGTATATATTGTGACATCGAGTAGTTACGTTGTTAATTTGTATTTAAAATGTTTTTAAGAAAATTCCAAACGAAAAAGAAAACCAAAATTAGATCGTGACAAACTAGATATTAGAAGAATCAGATCAATTTTTCTCTCATAAATTATGAGTCTGAGTCTTATTTGTGAGTGTGTTGTGACTTGATAATTTAAGGATCTAGTACCTATTTTGATTAATCTCGTGAATGATTGACCCACGATACGATTATAAACGCAAGATGTTATTAAATAATGGTCAACCTTTCTTTTCAATCATTTACTTCGTTCAGGCTGAATTATATCCATACTTAAGTTAAGTTACTAAATCTAAAAAATTCAATACTTAGTGTATAAAATGTATACTTCCTCTCGGCTTCGATTTATTTGTCAAATCAAGTTAGGATAAACAAATTGAAACATAGATTACTAAACATATCGTCTTTTATCTTCTTCTTCTTCTTTTTGTGCTATGAGTATTTATTCTTATGCAGTTTCAATTTATTCTTTTTAAGATTTGATCAATGAAAATTTCAATTTTATTTGTGAAAGATAAAAGGTGATTTTTTTTTGTCGGAATTTTTTTTAGTTATTGTGCTTAAAATAATCAATTTGTGCCCAAAAAAATTGGACCAATATTTGTGGTTCACTCCCTTTAAATTTTATTAATTGATGATATGAAGTTTTAAAGGTGGATATTGCTTTGCCATTATTCTCTTTTTTTAAATTCCCATATAAATTTTTGTAATTGGTTAATATTTCTTTTTTGGTTCTTATTAAATTGTTTCTTTTCAGTTTTATAATATTTATCACGTTTCATTTTTTGAGAATCAAATTATATGAACTTTAATCAAAAAGAGCATCACCATGTTGATAGGTGCATTGCAATTTATACTATTCGTTTTTCGTATATTCAAATTATCTTTCGAAAAATAAATGATAAAATGCGTGTAAAATTTTCCCAATAAATTACTACATTAAAAGAAGAATTATCAACCATTATTTTTATATATATTCTAAAAATGCTTGAAAATTGTAGTTTAAGAAAATATAGTTTGATCTCCAAACAGTTTATGATAAAGCTCAATTTGAATCATCAGTCTGAAAAGATTTCACTAAAATAAAACTTAGAAGAGAGCTTTCATGCATGCATTTGTTTTGTTTTATTTTTAAAAAAGTCCAATACATTACTAAGAAAAATATTATCCTTTAATTTTCAGATACCATTTTATACTTCAATAATTTAGAAGTCTTTAAAAAGTATCAAACTGATGCTACAAAATCAAAGAAGTTAAAGCAGGACGTTTTTAAAAAAAAAAGAAACTCTCTAGAAATTTATTTTTGACATTGATTTTGGACCCAGACTTAGCACGGACCAAATGACACTAGTATATTATATATAGGGATCATTGTGGAACTTATTTAAATAGATACGTTCAGATACATGTACCACAGATATATAGAGTCAAAATTAGGTATATTTTGTTCTAAATACATTTTATCCAAAAAGATTTAAATGTATGTGCGAACATATATAGCAAATTTCGCTCGCCACTCTCTCATGTATCTGGTATCCCAGATATATGTGAATCACTCCAGATACATGTATCTAGTGAGATTCGTTTGTATTTGGGATATTACGAATCTCGCTCGGCTCTCTCCCTATTTTTGTGTATCTGGTAGCAAAAATGCATGTATCTAAATGTATTTTCTTCAATATATGATAAGATACATAATATTTTAAAAGGTATAGATAATAATAGTATATATATGATAGTAAAGTATGTCTAGTTATACTTAGTTAAACATTTTTTCTAAATCATTACTAATATCTTAAGATGACTCTCCTCTCTAGTTAATGCGACTCATTCAATTCAAGAATTCTTTGCGAGCCCAAACAGTCAACGGTCAAGACTATTGCATAAACTTGAAAAGAAAAGTATCAAGTCTTACATTTACCCAAAAAAAAAAAAAGTCTCAAGTCTTACTAACACGTTATTGCATGAGTTTAAATATCCATAAAAAATTCAATTCATATCCATAATAACCAAAATCTCACACCTTTGTAAACAAAACAAATCATACAGTGAGTCAGTCATAAACAATTATCGATTGAATAGGTATATCAATCTATTATAACTAGAAAATCGGAAAAAAAAATCATTCCCATTTTCTTTATCATAATTAAACATGAAAACTCAAAGTAGCAATACTCCAGCTCCTTTTGAATACAGCTGCAGGATGATCATAATGCTACTGCTTATACTTCTAATTAGCATCACATCAAATGATGCTGCTCGAATCCTTAACGAAAAAAAAGAAGTAGATCTTTTGTTACAATCTCTCCAGTGGAATCAGGTTCCTACACCAACTCCAAATCCAGGCACTAACGCTCGTACTCAAATTACAAGCCAAGTTGGTCAAAGGAACTTTGCAGGTCGCAAAGAGTTTGCTCATCCTCATCCTCATATATCCTCCTCATAATGAATACCCGCAGACTAAAATTGCATTGGGCGTGGCTCTGGATTGAATATGTATAAGTCTTGGCTTATTATTATATTAACAATCTAACTATACATTTTCATTATAAGATAAAAATAACAAACAAATTTACATGTGTCGATAGTGACGTAGGATATATTCAGGAAACAGAGGAGATATATTGCTTCATTCTTTTAGGGTAAATTTAATTTGTTTGACAAATATAATTTGCTTCCATTGTAATCTCATTTTTTTGTTGCCTCATATCTGGCATTACATGCTGAAAATTTTATACCGTACCTTATGTATTGATCAAAGCTGAAATTTATGTCAATTTATTTTTAAGGTAAAAAAGACAAATATACCCCAAACTATCGTAAATGGTATGCAGATACCCTTCGTCATAATTTTGGGACATAGGTGCCCCTACCGTCCAAAAACTAGAGCATATATGCCCTTCACTCTAACGGAAGACTAAATATGGACACGTGGCACAATCTTATCCGTCGATCCGATATTTAATAAATGTTGGATCAGTGGATAAGATTATGACACGTGTATGTCCGTTAGTATAAAGGGTATATATGCTCTAGTTTTTGGACTGCGGGGCACCAATGTCCCAAAAGTATGACGGAGGATATCTGCATACCATTTATGATAGTTCGGGGATATATTTATCCTTTTTCCCTTTTTTTAATCAAAACTATCTTGGACCATTTCTCAATTTGTGCAATCATCTAAAAAAAGGAATTTTTTTTTGGGAAAAGTCGGCTATCGAAATCAAACCAATGACAAACTGAGCTAAGCGGGTTATCCTAGAGGCCATCACCATACTAATTCTCTCTGCATCGTTGCAATTTTATCGAATGTCCCGGAAGGTACTTGTGTCAAAGTTAATTATTCTCAATTTTGTTTTTATGAATGTCAATGGAAGCGTTTGCTAAATGTATTTGATAAGAATATGTTAAAGCACAAGGTTTGCATACCTTGACTTTCAACTATTTAAATACACATAACGTGGCATGCATCCATTTAGGGGTTAGTAATGAAAAATGACTATATATAAGTGCTAATAAATGAGTTCTTGATTTAGCATGAGTATATATCAAATGAGTTAGGAAAATTGGGGTCCAATTATAAGGTGGAAGGATCTGAGGTGTTAGGAGTAAAATAACCATAGCGTAATGTATAAGTTAACATAGTAGAACCTTGAAAGATGATAAAACAAACAAGAAAGAAATATATCAAAAAAGATATTAGTAATTTAACATGGTTCAATTAATCAACATATATCCACAAAATAGGGAGAGAGGCAAGCGAGAAGGGGAGGGAGGTGAGTGAGATTCGTTATGTATTTCAGATACGTGTGAATCATATTAGATATACATCAGATACATGTATTTGTATGTATTTGGTGTGATTTGCATGTATCTGGGATACCAGATACATAGGAAAGTGACGAGCGAGATGAAAGAGATGCGAGGGAGGCAACCAAAATTTGTTATATATCCAGATATATGTGAATCTACTTAATGTATGATGTACTCCCTCCGTCCACTTTTATTTGTCATGTCGCGCTTTTTGAAAGTCAATTTGACTAATTTTCAAAGTTAAATTAGATTACATTAATTCGATATTTTAAACAAAAAATTTAGATATTCAAAAATTATACGAAAAGTACTATACATTGCAATTTTTTGCATATCAATATGATGAAAAAATATATTATAAAATGTTAGTCAAAGTTTTATAGTTTGACAATGGAAAGTATGACAATTAATAGTGGACGGAGAGAGTATGTATTTAGAATAAATTATACCTAATTTGACCTCATGCATGTATCTCGAGATACATGTATCTGGACATACTTGAACGTATCTGGACATACCTGAACGTATCTGGGCACACCAAAATCTGATAAAATATATAATATTACAAACTAAAGTATATCTAATTAATTAGCTCCTAAACTAGTGAAAAATTTAGGTAAGAAAATAAGAAAAATTCCTATACTAGTGATGACAACATTAAATGCATATCAAAATACAACAAGTAATTACTCCCTCTGTCCACTTTTATTTGTCATGTTGCGCTTTTCGAAAGTCAATTTGACTAATTTTTAAAGTTAAATTAGATTACATTAACTCGATATTTTTAAAAAAAAAATTAGATATTCAAAATCTATACGAAAAGTACTATAAATTGCAATTTTTTGCATATCAATATGATGAAAATATACATCGTAAAATGTTGGTCAAAGTTCTTATAGTTTGACTCTAAAAAAGGAAACC
>JAJOOO010079538.1:0-35275 GCA_029582685.1 Solanum piurae
GGCGCATGAGCGTCTTGATAAAGTGTAACATCTCCTCCTTTTCGTAGAGGAAAATAAGTATGCGGCACTCCCTTTTGATCAGCCTCATTACCAACACCGTTTTTATACAAAGGGTTCTCTGTTGCTGGCGTATAATGGATTGACAGATGCAGTTGAGCATCAGTTTCCAAGGGAGCACCGGAGGATCCACAAATCGGGAACCAACCATTTATTCGATTACCTTCAGCAATTTTACTAGAAGGTATCGCCACTATTCCTATCAGTTCAGCACCTACTTTATCGTTATCCTTGACTATAAACTCTACTTTGTCTACAGCGTGAGCAACTGGTATACACAGACGTTCATTCCATGTCGGATTTTCATCATTTGGAATCACCGCTGTTCGAGCTATACTTGCCCCAGCTAGACACACAGATACATAGGGATCACTGGTATCTACCAATCCTGACGCGTTGGTGCTGTCCTTGCTTTTCCAAGAAAACATGGGAAGACATTTCGCGTCTAGATTTGGAAGTGAGCATGCTTCTATAATACACAAGTCCAATTCTCCATGCAGAAGTACTGCATTTCCAGTTAAATCTTGAACATTGTTACTAGATCTTAAGGGCATACCAGGTACTCCTGCCACAGGGGCACTTGCCTGCCTTTGCAGCCAATTATCAACTGAATGTATCATTTTCCTTAGTGCTAACTGTAAAAATATTAAATAACCATGAGAAGGTTAGTATTCGATGGACCCCAAAATGCCTGGATTTATATTTGCGATTGCTAGTATATCGGATACACATTTTCATTGAATAGCTTGAAAAAACGATCAACTGTGTCTCAGTTATGGAAATCAAGTACCTCCTACATGAATGGAAGAACCACTTCCCGTGATGTTTGTTGGCAAAATATGCACTGAATTATTAGAAATCAAATTTTATTCTTTTCCTGAGACTTAAGAGATGCAACAAATTAAACACAAAAAAGGTCGCTAATAAGAAAAAACTATGTATACACCATGCAACATCAGATGCATACATATATTCTTTTAGTTGAATTCAGGATCTAATTCCGGTGGATTCAAAATAAGTGTAATCTTATTATATGTATAAATTTTATATAAAAAAAAAATACCGATTCAAGTAATGGATTCAGTTGAACTCACACAATCCGCGCTATATCTGCCTGTGGATATATTGAATGATCATAATGCAGATTCACATTTTGCAATTGAGATCTCTGTTTTCATGCATTAATGGCATCAGACAGAAAATGGTGGCCAATAAGCGAAATATTTGTCAGTGTACATCCCAAAAAGAAAAACTTAACTGTCATACATCGGAATTGGCGGGTAAATTGACACGAATTCTTCACAAGTGGATCTGCTTGAAGTTTTTTTTTTAATAGTGAAAAAATAATACTCCCTCGGTTTCATAAAGAATGGTCTAGTTTGATTTTGTACGAAATTTAAGAAATTAAATAAACTTTTGAATCTTGTGGTCCTAAATTAAAGTTATGTCAAATGTATAAAATTGTCAAATAATCTTGTGGTCTTAAACATGCCACGTGAAAAACTGAAATTAAAATATTACCAAAAAAAAGAAAAAGATCATTTTTTTTAAACAGACTAAAAAAAAAAGGAGATATTTTTTTTAAAACAGAGAGAGTAATAAGTATCATTGTACCTGTTTCTAATAATATTCAGGAGAAACTTTTTTTAAAATGAAAAAATACATGCGATATACTAGTAAATTCAATTTTCTGCACCTTTTAAGAATTTCGGAACACGTGAAATAAACCAAAAAAAATAAAAATGATCCCAGACCCGCCAACCCGAGCCCCGACCCTGACCCTAACTCGGGACACGAGACTTGATTTCAGACCGGCCCTACCCTGGACCTGAGACTCGATACCTCCATGAACATGACCCAGGACCCAAGATTCGACCTGATAGGGATTCGAGAGCCGATCCTAGTGAGTACAATTTTAAAATGGATCATGCTTAAATTACTTTAAATTTAGCCCAATTTTAATTTACTTTAAACCCCACCTATAAAAATCTGGACGAATTCAATAGATCATTTTCTTTGCACTAATTTTGACCGCCCTAAATTAATTCTAAAAATAGGTTACAAAGCTGAAAGTTAATTAATTCCATAATACGGATACGATTAGTTCATGACTTCATGTCCTAAGTTTCACTATATTAATTATAATTTCTTAATTTTTCAACTTTGAGAAATGTATTTCCTCTCTCTGTTTTACTTTATGTTATTTTTATGTGAATTTTTTTTGGGAAAATTTTCAAAATGTCATTATTTTGATATTTAATAGGACTTTATAGCCACACTTTCAATATTTATTTAAAATGACAATATTGTAGTTTGTTATGTATCTGATTTATGTGTTTTTTATTTGTTTAATTTGTAAGAATATAATTATTTAATAACAGAAAGGAGAAAATCAACGGAGATAATATTTAAAAGGAGGAACATATCACTAATCAGTTACAATTTCAAAGAAATTCATCCCTTTCTCATTCGATTGGATTAACAATTTCAATCTCCATTTTTCTCCTCTATCAAGATCTTAATCATGGATTGTAACCCGTGGTCAAAATTGTATTATATGACTATCAAATATATTTTTCTTTTATTTGTATTACAAAAATATTAATGATTGTATCCCAATATAATCTAATCATTACATATGAATATGATTTATGAAAAGATACACTGGGAAAAAATAGCATATATGGTGAAAATAATACAATCTGTTGAGAAAGGATATAATATTCTAATAAAATACAAATTGACAGTAAAAAAATACGATACAAGATTCTGGAAAAAAATAACATACATAGTGGAAATAAAATAATATGTTGAGAAAGGATACAATATTCTTAAAAATTTACAAATTGACTATGAAAAAAATAGGATACATCTATGCTTAAGAAATACAAATCCATTTGGCATACATATTAGAATGACTACAAACTAAAAAAATATATATAATGTTCTTAATGAAAATACAAATGGTGAGTAAAAGAAAACAATTGACAAACAAAAATTAATATGAATACAATTTTTGCAACACCCTCTCTTTCTTCTTCTTCGTCTACTATGTTCCTTTTATCGATTTTCTTTCACCAAACTCAAATCTGAATCCGTATTCACTTAGTGCATTAGTAAACCTATAAGCAAAATTCAAAATTATTAAATATGAATGTATAAAAAAGTCAACAATATATGATGTATGAATGTCAATGTAGATTACTACAATCTACTAAATCTCAAATATGAAAATAAAATCACAAAAAAATTAAACAATTGTGTTTAAAAGACGAAAAAACTGAAATACATAAAAGAGGAAAATCTCACAAAAAATATACTTGGTGAATATGAAAAAAACTCACAAAAAAATCGAACAATATTGTTCAAAAGACGGAAACTCCGAAATACAAAATACTTGGTGAATATGAAAACAAAATCACAAGAAACCTCACAAAAAATACTTGTTGACTCCGAATTTACCTTTATCAATGGTGAAAAATATTTTGAATTAATTGTGAGATTTTTGAATAAAGTTTAGAAAATTCGGAGTTAATTTTCTTGAACAAACAAAGGATATAATTATGGTGAAAAAGGGAAGAGAGAGAAAATAGTGATTTGGGGTGGGTAAGTGGGTTGTTTGCCAGTTAAGTCATTATTGAGATTCAAAAGTGTAAGCAAAGATTGGAATTCCACAATTGTTGATCAACACTTTATTTCCCTTCATTCTGAAAAATCCTCTTTTTGTGATTTACAACAAGTATGAAGATAATGAATTTGGAGCAAAGTATAGTTAATAATTCGAGATTAAGGAATCCTGAAACTCGCCGAATTGTTCAACTTCCCAACCCACAAAAAATTCCTAGTTTGCACATGTATCTTGCTTTTCTCCCATCTACACAAGTTTTCAAGACAAATGGGTTGTGAAATTCTCAGCATTGGCAATACAGGTAATATCTGAAGTTGCTTATTGCATTTGGGGAATAATCAATCAAACCGCTGCTATAAAGATTGATATATTGGACATGGCGAATGAGATCTACATTACTACTGCTACTTTAATTACCTAGAGGTTCAAAATTGGGCTTTGATAATTATATAGAATGGAACGAAAAGGTCTCGTTTGGTAAAATAGTAAATGATGAGCTTCATGTCTTGGTGTTAGACGATTACAAAAGGAATAAATGGATTGAAGAAAAACGGACCGTCAAGATGAAAAACTTGAAAGAGGAAGATGAACCAATTGAAATTCTCTCTTCGAGTTGTACTTTTTATTACCAGAAAAGAAAAGTTTCTACCGGTATAACTTTAAATGGAATGCAGTCTATCTAATAACAACTTTTATTTGCTTTAATTTGTTTTTTTTTTTTAGTGAAGGATAACTTGATCTTAGTTATTTTTTATAGGCAAAGACGATCAGCTGCACTTTACTTTAGTCTCAGATAGAGCGCATATATATTAAGGTGAATAGATTGAACTAAACCTCCCTATATCAATATATTGAAGCATTTAATGTACAATTATTTTTTGTTAAAAGGATTCAATTAGCTAATAGATGTATTGTAATAGTTCATAAAACTGGGAAGTATTTGAACTAATTTAATTTATTTTTTTAACCTACCAAGTAAGAATGCAGTATACAATATAAGATCACTTTATTTTTTAAATTTGCCTTAAAAAATTAGTTCATCTTTTTCAAACTTCAAACTATAAAATTTGCAATATTTTTTAAAGATAAAAATGGGGAAATAATATTTACTACGAAATCTTATATTCCAAAGTCTTTTTCTAAAAATTGAAAATAGTATCCAAGTCAATGTAAAGAACATGCCAAAGATTTATCATCGCTATGAAATTAAATCCCAAGTTATTGAGAAGTAAAAAAATGATGAGATTATGGAAGTAAATATTCTTGCATTTATTGCTACTGCACTATTTGTTCTAAAGCGTTTGATATGGAAAAAAACAGGTTAGAATGTGTTTGATATGAAGAGAACAAGTTCGAATCGACCGGAACAAAACAGTTACGTGTTTTGATATGAAAAATATGTTTGATATGAACGGAACAAGATTCGATGGTTTAATTTAATTTATTTTTTTGAAGGGGGAGTTTGGATACGGAGGCAGGCTAATGATGGTGGTTTCATTTATTTTATTTTTTTGAAGAGGGAGCTTGGATACGGGGTGAGTAAATAAAAGGTTGTAATTTGAGGTTAGAGGAGAGTTTTTGAAAATATTTTTCTTATTTTTTAAATTTATTTTAGAGGTAAGTCATTTTCTTCAAATTTGAAGAAAATAAGTTGATTTGAAAAACATTTGCGTCTGATAAAATTGAAAAACATTTTTCAAAAAATGTTTGGTACGAAAGAAAACAAGTTGGTTTCTAACTTATTTTCTATGTTTGATGATAGAAAATATCTTTTATTTTTTGCTAGAGAGTAAAAAATAATAATTGTAGATGTTTTGTCTAAGGTTAGAAAATAATTGTTCAATATGGATGCTGAACAGATTTGAAGAAATGATGACTTATTTGGTTGCATATTTAGATGCAAGTAAAGAACATGTTGAACATAGGCACAATATTTATTTAGTAGTGATAGAGCTTTAAACTTGCCATTTATATTAATAAGTGATCAATAGATCAATTTTACCAAATGAATACATAAAAATAAACATTAATGTAATATATTTAAATGATTCAGAAAAACATTTGTGGAACATTTAATAAAAACGAGCCTTTTTTACCAAGCCAAATTCTGTCGAATGAACAACAAACAAGTACACCCAGAATAACAATATTACAAAGCAGACAATTACACTCACATTATAATGGAAGAAAATTACACTCACATATACTATAAACTTGACCACATTATAAACATAAAATTTCTCCAAATTTAGTTTAATTTGTGAGTTGTTCCTCTTTGTGAGTTTCAATGGTAACATCAGACTGTGGATAAGCAACACAAGTTAACACATATCCACTACTTATTTGTTCATCATCAAGAAAGTTTCCATCAGATTGATCAACACTTGCAGATACAATTTTACCAGCACAAGATGAGCAAGAACCTGCCCTGCATGAATAAGGAAGTTCATGTCCTTCTTCCTCAGCTTGATCAAGAATGTACACATCATCTGGACAATCAAATTCTACTGCTCCTGAAGGTGTAATAAGTTTCACTTTGTATGTAGCCATACAAGTTATTTTGCCACCATTTGCATATTTAACCCCAAGGAGAGCTGGAAATGCCACAATTGGTTTTCTTGGCATGAAGGAGGTACTGATCATGGTGCCTGAAATACTAGCCATTTTTATCTTTTGGGGGATTCTTGTGCTTGGTTGGATCTCACTTCACTAATGAGCATTTAAATTGGGAGTTTGTGGAAATGATTTGTTTAGGCTAATCTTCCAAAGACTATTCCTATCAATTCAAATTCTGTACATTTTGTCAGTTAGTAGAGTCTAGAAATGCCTGTCCAATCTAGATGGCTGAAGAAGGTCTTGATGGGAGGGCATCCACAACTTTTTTAATGAATTGATTTTGTTTCTATTCCCAGCAAAATATTGCTCTTTGATGGCAATAGTAATAGTCCACCCAACCCAACCTTAAACAACAGAAAACGAAAATGAAAGACAACTGTAATAGCTAACGGGACAGTAGAGGGTTATTTGGTTAAGAAAAATGCAATTACAAATGAGGGAGAATGGGAAACTGTTCTCTCTGCTTGCAATGTGTGGAATCGTAAATTGTTCAACAACTTGTCTGGGCCTCATTTGTAGTTGCATAAAGAATAAACAAAAATTAAGTAGCAATGTTTTTTGCATCTGCGTCGTATAGTATTGGAGATATAACTACATCACAGCTGTTACTCTTACCATGCTAGCTAGCCTTGAATCTTCCAAAGTCTCCATTCTAATTTAAGTACAAATGAAAATAGGAGATTTCTTTTACAGCCCAAGGAATATTGAAAATTTTCAGGGCTCCCCAGAATACAAGCAGCCATCATTAAACCGAATTGAATCCCACAAAGATACATGGTTCTTGAGGTTGTTCTTGACCTTACTGCTAGATACCAAGCAAATATAGCAGTGTCAGTCCTACTCTTCTTTGTTAAAACATCAGTCGCATTTGATGTTCCTATAGATCCTCCTCACGAACAGATGTGAGCCCAAAAATCCAACAGCACCTAAGTTTAAATGACAAGAGGACAAGGCCGATTAGAACTAACATGAAGCAAGATGAAATACCATGACATATAATTGAAATTACACACAAGCAATGGACTCAATATGGCAGAAATGGTCTAACTGGTACTCATACTCACCGCACAGAATTCCTAAGCCAAGACAAAACATCAGTGTGTATCCAAAATAGAAACTGGTCTGGAAGAACCCTGACATCTTAGTTTTCACATAGTAGTAATATACTGAGTACAGGTAGACATAGACAGCTGTAGAGAATGCTGAGAAAAATGAAGTCCACTGCCAATGATAATTCTCAGCATTTAGCAGGAAATATGTGCCCACAATGGTCACACAGACAGTAACAACAATGAGTATCAGGAACACCAAAAGCATGAACCCGTAAACATAGTACACCTGCAAAAAACATGACTCGGATAAATTAGCAATGAATTCAATTTTTGTCCAGCCGCTGCTTAGTTGAGAAGTAGACTATAATATCCTGCAACCTAAAAGAAGGGGTTCTTTCATATATTCCATATCAATTTGAAATTTTTTTTTTTTTTAAAAGTACGACTAATCATGCAGGCAGTGCATGCTAGCAAAAGATAGCCATTCTACATTGAAATTTACACAATCTAACTTGTTCGAGAGGAAAAGGGCACCAAGATGGACCCACTGGGTCAGCATCCTGAATCAGTTGGAGTTCGTTTCATGCTCATACTTATTTGCAGCAAGGTCCAAGCTATGGACAGAATCAAATTGTTTCTCCCTGAATCCGTTGAAGTTTAACCTTCTTATTATTCAAAATCACTTATAGTGAGTGGTACACAAGCCTCGCATGGGTTTATAGTTTACCTTGTAATTCCAGAAGGATGTGAAGACGAAATACATCTCGATAAATATGCTGCCAAATGGTAGCAGACCACCCATCAAGGAGATTACAGATGGTGTCAAGTACCACTTTTTCACAGGTATAGGGCGAGGAATGGTCTTGACACGGCACGGATTGTTTGGAGCACCACTCCAGTTTCTTCCAACAACTGTACCCAGAAGAGCCAAGGGGAAGGAAATGAATGCCCAGATGACGAAGACAACCACCATTGTGCCAAAGGGAATTGCTGCTAGAGACCCATAAAATATGGCGATTGTGTTCAGAACGAAGCCAATTCCAAAGCACATAAAAGGAAAGAGTGATGCTGTCAGAATCATCGACTTGATCCAGCTTTTCCCTGCAATAAGAAGAAAAACAGTATGACTACTGCACTTGAAGAAAAAAAAAAAGGAAGCAAGAGAAAAAATGTGTTGTCATTCCAAAGTTCTGCCGATTAAACTGAACAACACAGAAATAAAAACCATGCACAGTGGCAGGTACCCAAAAACAGGAGCCACTAGCAATATGTCCCACATTACACATCAATAAATGATAAGACAAAAGATCCCAGCTTGAACTACCTCCTTAGATGAAATAGAGGTGCCAAAAGGAAGAGGGGGAAAAGGGGTCCAATAAAATATTAGTCCCTTAATAAGGATAGATATAGATAAAAAAAGGAAACATACCACCATTCCGTGAGTACATTGCACCACTAACATAGCCCGAAATGAATGATGTCAAAGCATAACATACAATAAAAGTCGTAACAATGGATCCTCTCCTGAAAAGAATGCACACATACTATTTAAATTAGATATATTACAGAGTAGCAAGGAAACATAGTACTCGAACAAATACTAATAGCAACCAGTAATGTTATTGCAATCCTAACCATGAAACTAAAAGTACCAGACAGATCCATCACGAATTGCCTCTATACTCTATTCCTAAATAGATAGCCAACAACTACAGTTCAAAGGTGTATCAATCAAGGATCCAACATACCCAACATACAACATCCCCACAATTGCCAACAGTATGACAAGGAGGACAAGCAATGCCAGTTGTGCCCCAGTACCAACAAGAGCAGAAAGTAACACTAGGTTAAGGGGAGTCCGAAACACATCTCCATGAACAAGTTTCCAACCAGACTCTTCACTCACATCTCTTTCCTGAGACAAAAAACATAATGATTAAGAAAAGCAGCCTCAAATTTGCAATTATTTTTTTAAAATGGAATGGATAAGCCTCGAACTTGAATCTTATCTAAACAGAATGTTGTTTAAAGCACAAAGTTGTTACCAGAGTCTCCAGGTCATCATCTTCCCGAGCATATTTGGCATAATCATTCCTTAGCGTCCGCATCAATATCATAGACACCAGACCAGTAAGAAAGATGACCATCATGAAGGAATTAAAGATGGAGAACCAATGAATCTGCACAGTGCATAACACAATTACAAACAACACATAAAAAAGAAAAATTGAATCTCATGGGCGCTAATTAAATGTCAATCATTGGAGCAGATGAATAAAATTAAGAAAACGATGTTATCCAAGTAATCTCCAGTTCTCCACCTGATGCTCAAAAAAGGGGTAATCCAAGTAAACTTCAAAGCGACGAGCAAAACTGATATTGGTTGGCTCCCATTTGACAGAATATGTCATGTCCAAGGTTCTCCCAGCCTCCAAAGGCTTTGGGCCCTCTTGAGAGATATTGACATGAATGATCTGCAAGAACCAAAACATGGGAAAGATGAGCATGTAGACTTATCCACCAAATTTGGATGAGATGATCAAATCACAAACCTGGTCCTTATTGTATTTGATATGTATGTTCTTATGTGTGTAAAGTACATGCTTATTATCACTGTTTCTGTCAGGATGTTGCTCACCAACAAAACCTATAACACAGACAAATCACAAATGATACCGCCTTTTTTTTCATTTTTTGACAAGAAAAATTAAGGCAGAGAGAGAGTACATACCCCACATCGGCAGGTCATCTGAAAAACATTCAACAACCCGGAAACAAAAGAAGGTAAAGGTCAAGACAAAAAATCAACAGAATTCAAAAGAATCTAAACAAAGCAACAGAAGGCAGAACATCTGAAAATGGAAAAAGCGAAAAAAGTTCAGCGCTGAACCAGAATTAGGTTAAAATCAACACAGTCAAATCAAAATAAGGTCAACAGGAATGCGGCAATTAAACAATAAATAAGAGCGTACATTTAATAAAATAACATAAATAGATTCCAAAAGGTATCTTCAATAAGATAATGTTAATCAGCATTGCAAGAGTAGGTTTCTGACGAACAAAATGCACTCAAAGTTTTTGCAGGGGATCTTCATATCATAAAAATATACCAAAGAATAAAGTTTGTAACATACCAATGAAGAATTCAAACCAATAATTGTTTTCAATAGCATCCTTAAATTGCTTGACCTTCGCTTCATCAAGCTCAAGCTCACAAATGCTACCCTTGTCAACGTTTTCTATCAAACAACAAAGAGTCCATGTAAACCTCAAATCAAACAAGAATAACGAGGAGCAACACTGAAGGAGATCCACATACTTTGAAACTTTATGTCAATCTGACTATCAATAAGCTCGTTTCCACCCAAAACTTCACCAAGGCCACCCCATTTGTGAGAACCAGATGCATGACAAAACGGAAGGCTGTAATAGTTGTATGTTTCCTGTGGGTTATTGTAGGGCCCAACTTTATTTACCCATAAGGTAACTGGGTCATCTGATTGATACTGTAGGACAAAGCATAGAAGTCAGAATTTGTTTTTGCATAAACGAAGTCCTGGGTAAGAAACAAAACCACAAGCATAATGCAGTAATACATCCACCTAATTATGCATATTTTAATACTTCCCAAAAATTCACAGGAAACAAACAGGAGATTAAATATTCTCCTCTCTAGTAGATTTTTATAGTCCCATATTTTGCAGAAGTGAGCAAAATGTAGAGCAAAGAAACAGACAAACTTGCATTGCTTTATATACAAGAAAAAAGAAAGGTATAGGGTTAACATCTTAACCAAACACCACCAGGCAAGGCACAAACGAGAAAAGATACCCTAATATAAGATGCCCTTAACCACATCGGTCCATTACGTATCACTAAGTGCTAGATCTCATTAGAGTGGAAGTGTCAAACGGACTATAAATACGCCTCCATAGAAAATCCTAGACCCTCACCTCAGAAAAAGGAACAAGTATATCCTGCACAAACCTCTAGCTCCTTGTTTTTAATGAGATAAGATCAATTAGATCTAAATCAACACACCTTTTGAGAAAGGAAGATGATGATCTAGAGCAGAACTCCAGATAAATTGATAAAGGCTTTAAGCCCTGTCAATTGGCTTATGCGAAGATTGAGCAAGCATCACCTGAATAAATCCCTGAGCCAGAAACTAGATGTACAGGAAAAACAAAGAGCAAGATTTCATTTCAAACAGACACGTATGACCTCTGAGCAAATCTTTGCAATGCACTTCCTAAGCCAAATTTAGGTAGAGAAGGTTGAAACCATTTTTATCCTCAAAAATAAAAGGTCGAAACCATTTTAAAATCGCAGTAAACCCATACTTTTTTTTTTTTGATAACCGAGAAATCCGTCTGTGACCCGCTCTTTGGACCAATCACAACCTTCTAAAGACGGTGGATAATGGGCCCGCCCCTCTACCCTTCTCCACTTAAATACCGGGCTTTGCTTTGCATGGTGTGGGGCTTGAACTTGCGACCTAAGCCACAAATCCTCCACCTTTTGCCACTTGAGCTAGGCCTTCGGGGCCAGTAAACCCATACTTAACCCATAAACACTGCAATTTAAAGCGGATTGCTATTATAAAACCATTTCTTAATGATGACACATTCTGACCGTAATAGGTTGGACGGGTTGAGGGGATGGATTATCAACATGCAGTTTGATTTTGTCGGCGCTAAATAAATATCACCCTGCCTGTCCATTATAGGATTATAGAAAAGAAACCAAAAGACATCTAATCCAACATACTTTGATTGCACTTCGAAAATTATAAACATCATTCAGTAGGAATCAGAATTTACAAGAAGCAAACACAAGAATATAATAGAATGTTCTTAGCTTTAAGTGAAAGTAGAATAAAAGCCTCTTACAGTGCAAGTCATGCAGAACTATAGTTGGAACGAAGAGAAAAGACTCTCAACCTAAACTATAGACTGTACAAGAATATCCGTGGTAGAGCTTATTAGAACAAACCTCACTCAGAAGTTAAATAGTTATGAAAAGATAAAATCAGTGAAGACTAGAGACCAGTCAATAAACAAGTTTTACAGTACATGCACCATCAACTAAGGTTTCACCATTTTCAACTGCAAGACTCTGGCGCCACTGCAAATCCACTTCAATGACCTAATAGATACCCAACTCCACCAGGTCCACTAATTAGTTTTTTATAAAACAGCAGCACACCTGTCTCATCAATTCACTCCTTCCATCATCTGATCAGCAATACAATAAAGCCATTTAATCTAAACTAGAAGGCATCAACTTTCTTTCCTTATTTGATAGTTGATCTCTCCATCCGAAGGTGTCACCAACAATGGAGTCCCACTAGTCTAGTTGCTCCTAATGCATCTTATCAGCAACATATTGAAATTATCTAATCTGAACTAAAAGGGGTCACCTTTTTTACCCTTCCTTGATCTTTTCATCCTAATAAGTTGAGTCCCACCACCATGCGAATTCACAACTCAGTCTTTATAACAGACATTAAACAATATATAGGATGAAGAAGGAGGTGCTGCAACCAATTCACTACTCAAACTTAACTGGTAAAGGAACACATAGAAAATTAACCTCGGTTCTGTCTTTAATGAATGAAATTAAGAAAAATAACCTCACTCCAAATCTTAACCAGTGCAGTTACATGTCATCTGCAGAAGGGAACCACCGTGATCAAATCCTCCTCAGAATAGTCACCAAGGCACATTCTGAAGGACATGTTAGTACCCCTTTACTCGACTATGACAACATAATCATTACACATAACAAGCGTTACACTTACGAAACACAATTAGCAAATGAAACACATATATATGACAAATTTGAGATCAGGTGCAAAAGTTTTTGGAGATCTAAAGTCAAACCATTATTTTGCATTAACAAAACGGTAATTAATCTCATCACTTCGAATCAAATCTACTAAAACCCGGAAAATTTTCGGAATCACGGAAGCAATGCACAATCAAGATCTTCGCAATTTGATTCGCCAATAGATCTGAACAACATAGGGATGTTTCCACCGAGAAAGAAAGAAAAAGAATGCGTATAGCTTAAAAATCAAGAAAGCCAACCGAAATTAGGGTTTTTCGCGTTCTTGGAATCGAACATTTTACCTTGTGATCGGACTCGGAAGCAAGCGCCGGCGAGACGAGGAGCAAGGCGGCGAGTAAGGAGAGCAATGTTAGTGATCGGACGGTGGGCCGCATCATAATCGCCGGCGACGATAGGAATGGCGCGTGAGATATTGGCAAAATGAGACGGGGGATCCGACCCAAAGTCGTGAACGGACTATATAGTAGAGTATTAGATGATGATCTGATTTCAACAAACTCAAGAAGGGGAGCAGCAGCACCGTATTAGAAAGCTGTTTATTTATTTATTAGTAGTAAAGTATCAGCTTTCCTAATTTTTTCCTAAATAAATAGAAAATCTACAATAAAATACTCCATTTTTAGGATATTTAAAAAAAATAAAAAATAAAAAGAAGAATCAGTTCTACTATAATGACCAAAAATAGCACTAAAAAAATGGACTCATGTACCAAAATAGCACAACAAGAAGTTTGGAAGAAAGTGAATTATACGTGCTTTAATTTAAATAATTATTTATTCATTTGTTATTTTCATATTTTAATCGTAATTTAGGATATATTTATCGACATATATTTTATTTTTGAGCTTACGTGCATGTCAATTATTTTTAATACGTGTAAAATTAATTAATTTTAGTCAAGATGTTTTTTAAGATAAGTCTATCACCCTGTTGTCTTTTTCCCAATCCCGTAGTTTATGGATGCTCTATATATTCTAGTGCCCATTTTCCCACAATTCAAATGTGAACAAGGTCTAGTTAGATTATATCATCTTCTCAAGATAAAATCTTTATTCTTACTTAAAATAATTCTTGAAAAGGACAACTTCCACAATATATGCAAATTATGGAAAAATAATTATTTATTCATTTGTTATTTTCATTCTTTAACTGTAATTTATGATATATTTATCGATATATATTATTATTTTTAAACTTACATGTATGTCGACTATTTTTAATACGTATAAAATTCATGAAAATTAATCAATTTTAGTCAAGATATTTTTTTAAGACAAGTCTTTCACTATGTTGCCTTTTTCCCAAGCCCCTAGTTTAGGGATGCTCTACATATTCTAGTGCCCATTTTCCCCGAATTCAAATGTGAACAAGGTCTAGTGTAGATTATACCATCTTCTCAAGATAAAACCTTCACTTCTTATGTAAAATATACCTTGAAAAGAACTCCCACGATGTATGCAAATTATGGGAAAATGCTCATGGGGACCTTAGTCAACGATTTCATTTTTTCGTGAGTCTTTTCTTTATTTGATTGAAATGTTTGGATTATGATAAACGTTGTATATATTCAGTAGGTTACAGATCTTAAATACAATGAGAAAAGTCTTACTCTCAAATGACGATTAGCTAATGATGTTTATTTTAGTGTACACCTTTTATATAGTCATAACTTTTAAAAATTGTGTAATAGATCTAAAATATAAGGTAGAGTTTGGGACAAGCAAGACAATTTGCGTTGCTTTGACTATTTTACAGTGTAATGGACCACTATTACAAGTTGTGTTACACAACTGACCAAATTGTTGAGCCTGAGGTTAAACCACAAAGAGATTTAAGAATTAAACAGCATAATATTAGTTTTGCTTGGAATCTAGGTTGAGTAAAGTTTAAATGATTGTCATTTGCGATTTTGGGGAATTATATATATTGTGAAGAAATTGTTTGTTCATTTCATCATCTTTCAAGAGTCTAAACTTCTCTTCTCCATTCTTATTTCTATCTTTAGTTGTTTGTCATTGTAGTTCATGAGTTTAGGTTGACTATCCATAATTATAATAAGTTCATCAGTTTTAGATATTGTTATTATATTTGACTATCAATAATTATATTAATGTTTGAATGTTTGTATTGAAAAATTGTATATGTCTAAAAAAAACACATATTAAGAAAGGAAGGATGAGCAAACAAAAAATCAATAAAATGACACAAGCAAACGCGGTGCATCATTGATATGTGATATAAAGGATAAAATAGATCTCAATAATTTCAAGTTACGATAACATATATTTGACCATTATTTTGGATGATTTTGTTAGCTTGAGAGGAAGATAGAGGTATTCTCCAGCTATATTCGGCTTATCGGAGCAGTTTAGATATGCAATTTAAAATTATAATATGAAATTTAATTAATATTAAATTAAAATTTTAGTTGGATTTGTATTTTAAAATTTATTAACTTGTATTTTTTCTCATAAATATAAAAAAATTCTATGCTGTAAAAACTATAAAAAAAATAATCATTTCTTATACACTCTACCAAATAAGCAAATTATAATTCATAAAAATAAGACATCGAAATATCTTACAAATCATATATATATATATATATAAAGGAGAAACATAGACAATGTGATATAGCACCTCTCTATGATGTTCATTCCTATTTATCTTTTTTGCCTTTTTTTCTTTATTTCTTTTCATTAAATAATTTGTTAACCTCCATCTATTTACATTCCCCATTTAAATAACATGTCTCTTCAAATCCTTTCTAACTATTCTTATGATTTACATAATCTATAAATAACAATTATATATGAACATGTTGAATGTTCCTTTTCATTTTCAATTTCTCATTCCTTCTTTTTATTAGTATAGTTTTTTCCTCTTTATTAAAAAAAATTCTTCATCTTTTTCATCAAACACATACTTAATAATGTCACAATATGGTCTTCATTTTGATAAGTGAAAAGGCATAGATTTCTCCCCGAACTTGTCCCGAAAAGTCAGTTATACGCTTAAACTATTATGGTGACCTATTGCACACCTTAACTACTCAAAAGTGAATTTATTACCACCCTGAGACGTGTAACACCACTCTCACATTATGTGGTGTATTGCACTCACTGCCACATCAGCGCTACGTCAGCGTCATGTCATAAATTATAATTTTTTGTTTTCTTTTCTTTATTAATTAACTTTTCTTTTGTTAACTATATTTTACTCTATATAATCTCTAATTAATTGTTTTAATTCTCTAATAATTGTATCTTCTTCATCACTAATCTCATCCATTTTCAATTCTCATTTCATCGGAAAATCATATTCGGTTCCACCTTCACTATTGATTTTGTTCTTCACCACCACTATATCACCTTCAATTCTTCTTTTTCTCCTTTGTCACCCAACACCAAATATCACCACCACCATTATCAATATCGATTTTTTCTTCTCCAACACCTTCAATTACCTCTTTTAATGTTTGTCACCCACCACCCATCACCACCAAACTCATAAAGTTGCTATTACAACCAAAACCAAAAATTGATTAACAACCAAAAATTCTTTAACAAAGTCAAAAAAATGAAAAAGATAGAAATAATCAATCAAAAATTTTCTAGATAAAATACAATTATTCACTAACAAATCTATGAGAATTAACCTAATTGCGAATAAAAAAATAATTGTGCTTTAAGATTGTGATAAAAAATGAAGAAGTGTGATGAAAATAAAGAATGAAGAAGAAGAGGACAATGGGTGGGGTTTGAAGAATAACAGGTGTGGGAGTAGGGTGGAAAAGAGGATTCTATTTTTTTTTTTTAAATTAATTTCAAACTGACGCCCCTACTTTTTATTTTTGTTTTATTTTTTTGCCACATCAATTTTAGGGGGTAAGAAAATTCACTTTTGAATAGTATAGGTGTGTAATATGTCACTATGATAGTTTAAGCATGTAACTGACTTTTCGGGACAAGTTTAAGGGGAAATTTATGTCTTTTCCCTTTTGATAAAAGATCATAGATATATTATTAAAAATCCATCATATAGATCATGGATATATTCTTCAAGATTCATCACATAGATGTTCACATTAGTTTGGTACAAGTTCATCAAAATGAAGAAGGAAACTTAATGATCTTGAAAGAGTTCATTAAGAGAGATGGTCATATTAGTTCAAAAGTTTGAATGGTTTTCAAATATTTTGAAGATTCATTCATGTATTGTTTTGATTTCAATTAAAATTATTCTATTTTTATTTTTTTTATTTATTAAATATATAATTTCCCTTTTGTTCAACGAAAATTGAATTATGAAACTCTACTAACCAACATAATAGAAAGCTAAATTATCATTTTATTTCTCATTTAACGTTGCTCTTCTTCTTACTATTGTTATGCGAATGAATGAAAATGAAAAGTTATACGATTTTATTTTTGTGTATACATGTTTATCAATTTCTAATTAATATTTTAAATTTCTGTCACAGTTTAAAGATATAATATTACCCATGACACAGTTCTCATAGCTATTACATATTGTTGCCCCTAAAAATATATGATATGATTTATCATATTAAAAATTGGTCACAAAATAATTAAATAAATAAATCATCTTTTTAGTATTTTTAAAACTTTTAATTAATAAACAAATTATTTAATGAAAAGAATGAAGAAAAAATTCGTAGTTTCATATTATAAAAACTCAAAAGTCAAATCATTTTCTCCTCTTAATCACATTATTATTAGAGCCGTCAAAATGGGCTTGACCCGCTAGGCCGGCCCAACCCAACCCTTGAATTAAATGGGGTTGGGCTCAATTTTTTCAGCTCATTTAGGAACGAGGCTTTTTAACCCAGCCTCATTTGGCCCGCTGGCCTCGTAGGCCCAACCCGCAAGCCTTAGAGGCCAGTCCGCGGACTGTGAATTTTAAAAATATTTATTATATATATTTTAAGTAGTGTTTTACTTGTTAAAATTTTATCAATAAATATTTTTAAAATATCAATATAAAATCAAGACTATATTTTTTACATATCTTTTACATTTTAGGGTCATTAGCCCACTAAGTTTTCTTATTAACCCAAGTTCATTACTCCATTATAACTATGAATCTTTGACCTCTTTTACTTTTGTTTTTATGCCTAATTTTTCGCTTCTCCTTTATTGTTTTGTTTATGAAAATAATGATCATGTAATATTTTTTTCCTCGGATGAATCTTATGAATGTTGTATATTGGCTATTATGTATTTGTTTTGTAAATATTCACTGAAGTATGTGTAATTCATGAATGAATTTATGTATGTATTGATGTCGTGTCCATCGGACATCAACGTTCGTATCCTTTCTAAGAAGAAAATGTTGTCCGCTTTTTGGTTGAAGGGCCACCCCGCGGCCCGCTTAGGGCTGGGTTGGGCTGCTATTTTATCGGCCCTTTAATTAAAAGGGTCAGCCCGTCCCAACCCATTTAACTCTCTAGCCCGTTAGAATTGGGTTGGGTTGGATTAGGCCAACCCATTTTGACAGCTCTAATTATTATATTAAAACTAAAAAAAATACTATTTCTTTAACTTCTCTTAATTATTGCAAAAACAACTTTAAATTCTCTCGTTTAATTCTCCCAATAATATGTGTAGTATGATCATATACATAAAATATTTTTCTTTATATATTATAATTAAGATGTACATATGATTATTTTTTTTAATAGTTCTACTATAATAAATGTGCATATGTGATTAATATGTATTTAACTTATAATTATTTAAAGCAAAAACAATTTATCTTAAATTTTTCACAATAAAAGAGTTATCTTTTGAATAGTTATATCATTATCATATATTATTTTTTAAGTGATGACTACAATAATGATTAGCTTAATGTTATAAAACTCTCCGACTGCTCTACATGTGTTAGGGACAAATATTGATTCAACTCTTGGTATACCTTTCCATAACTTGACACTTAGTGTATTATAGAAAATTTTATATTTTGTCACTCTATGTAATTTTTATATAGTAAAAAAGATAAGTAACACATCAAATTATTAATGATATTATGATTTTTTATAAATATACATTTTATTTTTTATGTTATCTTTTCAATTCTTTTATTTTCAATTGCAAAGTTTGATCTCTGATGTAATGTTATATAATCAACTTAATTTCTTTTTCTTGAGATGTTTTTCTGAGTAGATATTATACAAAAATGAAAGTTGAAATATGTGATCCTTTAATATTAATAAATCATATGACATGCAAGTACACATTAGATTAATCACAATACGCAAAATCAAATATCAAAGAAGTCAAACAAAAAGAAGAAGATTTTATTGACTTCTTAATTTCATGTATAACTATGTTGAAACACAATTCAAGTATTTTTCTTACTTTTATGTGTCACAAATATATTTTAAATTATTTGTATTAGAAATCAAGTGATTTATACATAAACAAAGTCATATAATTTATAATGAATTAAATTTAATGTTACTTTGGTTGAACTAATATTATTGTTATAACATCTATTGAATTTAATGAGAAACTACGATAATTAATTTACTGAAAATTTTCAGATTAACATTTTATGTTTTTGTTAATCGACAATGTTAAGCGAAAATTACAGTTTGAAAAACATCTTTCTAGCAATTTTTTGAGCAGACAACATCAAGAAGGTGACTCGATTTGTATTTTTTTTCTTATACACTATTTTTTTTTTAAATAGTCAACTAGCGATTTCAATTATTCAAAAAATATATTTAATTCCGCACGAAGCGCAATACACATAAATTTATAAAGATGCACTAGTTAACAATAATAGATAGTAACTAGTTATTCTTAATATAATATTTTCGCATGGTATAAACAATCTCTTCATATCAAGCATGAGTCTTATTTCTTATATAAATATAAAATGACAGGTCTTTTTTTTTTTTTACGAAATATAAACTTATGTTCAAATATTTATTTGAAATCACGACTGCATATCACATGTCCAAATTCAAGCTTAATAAGAAATATATCCTCTTTATCAAAATAATATAAAATGACAGGTCTTTTTTTTTTTTACGAAATATAAACTTATGTTCAAATATTTATTTGAAATCACGACTGTATATCACATGTCCAAATTCAAGCTTAATAAGAAATATATCCTCTTTATCAAAATAAAATAAATAGAAGGTATAAATAATTTTCAATTGAAAAAATAATAACACAATATTTGAAGATCAAGTAAATGTATTTACAAAGCTATAATATAAAACAACTTAGAGGTTGGTACCGAACATGGAACATGAAATAAAATCTCCTTACTATTTATTTTAACAAACTAAAAAATCCCTATTGTCGGGGCAAACCTTAATCGTAGCCGTAAAATGATGTTGGACTGGATTGGGCCAGACAACTGGACCATGACATCAGACTTGTTGCCACCGCTTCACTCATTTTTACCCGAATCCACCGACAGTCCATAGCCTTAAAGGGTATATTTGGTACAAGGAAAATGTTTTCAATTATTTTTTAAAGAAATCATTTTCTTGTAAGATAAGATTTTTTAAAAAAACTTATTTTCTAGTAATTTCGTAAGCAAGCAAAAAAGAAAATATTATTTCAAAAATATTTATACGTTATTTAGAAAAACAGCTCCCTTTTGGTAGACTTTTAACTATTTTCTTGTGACTTGCTATATTTTCTTCTTAGTATATGAAGTTGTTTTATTTGAATGGAGGATCCTTCGGGAACAGTCTTCCTACCTTCCCAAGGTAGTAGTAAGGTCTTCATATATTCTATCCTTTTCAAAATTCACTTATGGCATTTCACTAGGTATGTTATTGTTATTTAACAAAATACTATAAGATATGGAAGGAGATGGAGAGCAGGGGTCGAGGATAGCAGAAGTGGGATAGTCAAGGAGCGGGAGATGAAGGAATTGTACACTTATACAACTTATTTTTCTATTTTTATCCGGAAAAATATTTCTCTCTTTTTAAAATAATTTATTTTCATAAAGAAAATATTTTTTAAATCTTTTGATTGATGGAAACATAACAAAATTTAAAAATATTTTTTCTCCATACCTAACACAAACGTTGAAATTCGCCACATATTTAAAGGATATTATAATAAATGAATTAATATTACTATCAAAATAAACGAATTAATTAGGAAAAATAAAAAGTAAAATAATTTTCTACTATAAATAAGGAAGAGATACTTTCATAATGGAATGTAAGACTTTTAACGCATGAGCTTTCAATAAAAAAGAAATATTCTTCATTCCTTTTTTTTCACTTTTTTCTCTTCACCATTTCACACTTTGTCCCTATTACTCCCTAGAATCTCTCGCTCTGTCTCATGCACACACAGACACACACTAGTGGATTCCTTGCTTTAGCTTCAAATCTCTGCTAATAATCTTGATTTCATCTTTCTCTCCTTTTCTCCCACCATAACCCCATATCAATCTTGTTCTACCCATCTTCAAAGGCCCACAAATTCCCAATCTTTGTGCTACAAGAAACCCTAGTTCTTCTAAAATTCACAGATTCTCAAACACCCTTTTCCTGATTTGGTGAATATATGTTGATTTTGGTTCATATTACGTTGTAATTCAGCTTAAAGGTGTTGAATTCAGGTTGGTTTTGGAGTTTGGATTTTGGGATTTTATGGGTATTTTGTAAATTGCTTTAAAGATTGATCTTTTGTTTTATTAAATTGAAAACCCCCTCATTCCCAATTTTGCATCTTGCAGCAGAATTTGGGTTTGATTGTTGTTTCAAAGGGGAATTGGATAAGAAAGTTTGAAGCTCAAGTTTTGGTGGATTTTGTGGTTATGAATTAAAGGGATTTTTTTTTTTTTTTTTTTTTTTATATGTAGTGAAGTTTATTTAAGGATAAGAAGATGGAAAAATACGAGCTTGTGAAGGATATAGGGTCTGGGAATTTTGGTGTTGCAAGGCTCATGAGGAACAAAGAGACCAAAGAACTCGTGGCAATGAAATACATTGAGAGAGGACACAAGGTTTGCATAATTACTGTCTTTTATCATCAATCTAACATCTTCCAATCGTTTTAAATATCTGATGCTCATTGTTTTCGTTATTGTTAGTGTGTTTTTTTCCTCTTAATTATCAGTTAAACATTCTTTAATCAACTAGGTCCCCTGCTCTCTTTTTAAATGCAATATCTTATAAGCTTCCTTAGATTTGAGATGCCACTTCTGTTGTAGATTGATGAGAATGTAGCAAGGGAGATCATTAATCATAAATCACTTCGACATCCCAACATAATTCGCTTCAAGGAGGCAAGTGTGTTCATATCATTTACTATTTCGCAATGCCCTATTGCTTTCATGGTGCTTTCAATTGAAAATGGAAAGGAAAGTTGATGAATAACTGGCCTAAACTATTGTTCATTTGTTTTGTGAGATGCAGGTGGTATTGACTCCCACTCATCTTGCCATTGTTATGGAATATGCAGCTGGTGGAGAACTGTTTGAGCGCATTTGCAATGCAGGAAGGTTCAGTGAAGATGAGGTATAGTTAAAATTTCTAAATTCTGTAATTTTAGAAGGCCACACTAATGGGATCTTAAGAGCCTTGATTCTCTATCTTTAATGCCTCTCTCATTTGGTTCTTGCTTCTGTAATTTTAGGCCAGATACTTTTTCCAGCAGCTTATTTCAGGTGTCCACTACTGTCACAACATGGTGAGCAATATACAAGAATCTACAGAAAATTATTCATTACCGTGAATATATAAAATGCCATCTTTTTAATTTAAGGGAGCTTAGTTCTCTTCAAATTTCCATTGCCTCTGCAGCAAATATGTCATAGAGATCTGAAGCTGGAGAATACCCTTCTTGATGGAAGTGCAGCTCCACGCTTGAAGATATGTGATTTTGGATACTCAAAGGTTGATGTGTTCTGCTGTATGGTAGATATAGACATATTATCCCCATAGGGATCACTAAGATGCTCATAGTTTTCTCCTGCAATTGCAGTCGTCCCTGTTGCATTCAAGGCCAAAATCAACTGTTGGGACTCCAGCTTATATTGCTCCAGAGGTCCTCTCCAGAAGGGAATATGATGGCAAGGTAGAGTAATTATGTGATTTTTTACATTTGGTGGAAAGGCATTGCATATTATGCAAATTATTTTTCTCTGGCATCCATCTGTGTGGAGCTGAATTTGCTACCATGTGTGTCATTTATTTTTATGGTATATACTACCTTTCCTCTTATGAGTAGTTAAGAAACTACTATAACTGGTCGCTCTATGACTTGTTAAGAAGCCACTATAACTCGCTCTATACTTGTTAAGAAACCGCTATAACTGGTTGTTCTATGACTTGTTGAATTACAGGTTATGCTTCCATCTTTGTGTAAATTGCATCTTTTTGCTTACACCCTTCCCCTTCTTTCCTAAAGGTAGAGTTTTTTTACTGATCTTTATTCTTAGGCCGTGAACGTTTGCTTGTGATTATTTCAGCTGGCTGATGTTTGGTCATGTGGGGTAACACTTTACGTGATGCTGGTTGGGGCATACCCTTTTGAAGACCAGGAGGATCCAAAGAACTTTAGGAAAACTATTCAAGTGAGTATTTTCAAGTCTTCATACATCCAACGAACTTCATGCGATGCTTACTCCTTTTAATTTGGCTTTGATGTTTCTCTTCCAGCGAATAATGGCGGTACAGTACAAGATTCCTGACTATGTTCACATATCGCAAGATTGTAGGCACCTTCTCTCTCGCATCTTTGTCGCCAATTCTGCAAGGGTATGCTCTCTTCTATCTTTATTGGGTGTATTCTAGTGGAAGTTTTGCTTGAATTTTCAATGGGCTAACAATCTGATAGAGATGTTACGTGTTTAATGCATCATTTACTGTCACACAATGGGGTCTATGCATATGGCGTTGTGGTGCCATTTTCATCTTTTTTCAGCCACACACATTTGACAGATTATCCTCCAATTAGGTCATCAGTGTTGCCATATACTGTATATTTGAGATCACCCTTATCTGAGCCAAAGCTTTGAACTATAATATGTTGGATAATTACGTCAACCTTCCAACAACCTTTTTTGCTTCATCTGAGTGTCATCTTTGGTCCGACTCCGAGTAGGAACCCCTGCACTCTGGGAGTGAGTCGGTGTTGCTCATTTAGATGAATGCAACTAGATAATCTTATTCCATGGTTCTTGTCAGGGTACTCTGTTGTTTAATCCTCCAACTAAATTTGAGTTAAATGTCAAAGACTACAACAATTGCTTGTGTCATTAATTAAGCAGTGTTGTTTAGTCAGTCGGATCTTACTGCACTTACCTACCTTATTCTTAAACGATCAGTTCTCCCCAAAAGGATGACGTTATCTTCTAATAGTGTGTCCTCTAAACAAATGGAGTTGGGATAGTTGTTTTTTAAATTCAGATGCTACTGTATTAATGATTCCTTGCAACTTTGCTTTACCAAATGAGAGAGAATCAGAATCATCCAGTGGGGAAGTTATGTGATATCTCAATTTGATGGTAATTTATGATTTTGTAATTGTTCCTATAATTGTAATGGCAGTCTGCATTTGCAATCTTATCCCTGAGAAAAACCTGAATCAACATCTGCTTCATCATCTCTTCAAACTTTCAACATTATAAAGTGTGTATATAGCACTGGAACATGTCATAAATAAACAATATATGACTAATATTAAATTTTTACTATCAATTCTCTGCTCCTGGCATTCTTACCATATTGGAGGGGGGGAAAGAAAAATCAGGAAGTTATAACATATTTTAAGTAGGAGGATATTGTGGCTGTCTAATAAGCAGGTTTATTTTGCAGAGAATCACAATCAAAGAAATCAAGTCGCACCCATGGTTTTTGAAGAATTTGCCTAGGGAGTTGACAGAAGCAGCACAGGCAACTTATTATAGAAAAGAAAACCCGACATTTTCGCTTCAGAGTGTGGAGGAGATCATGAAAATTGTGGAAGAGGCAAAGACCCCTCCTCCAGTTTCCCGTTCAGTCTCAGGTTTTGGCTGGGGAGGTGAAGAAGAAGAAGAGGAGAAGGAAGGAGATGTAGAAGAAGAAGTGGAGGAGGAGGAGGATGAAGAAGAAGAAGACGAATATGACAAACAAGTGAAACAAGCACACCAAAGCTTAGGGGAAGTTCGTCTCACCTAAGCGTAAAATCTTGCTTGCTCGCGGAGAACTGTGGACACACATATAGCCTATTATGTCTTTGGTATTTCCTGTTTGTGTAAAAGTTGTTTCACCTGGGCCTACTTTATCCTTTTTGCTTGTAGAAAACTATAGCTATTAAGTGTGGCATTTCCTGGTTGGGTCAAGATTTTCTTTCTTCTGTTGTGTGGAACTTAAAAGAAGTCTGTAAATTTCGAGTTTTGAGGTAAGGAAGCTTGTGAATTATATTTCCTCAAGACAAAGGCATTGGTGTACTGAAGTTGAACCTTAGATGAGCCTGAGTTACAATTAACAGGGAACTTCGGTAAGTTTTGTTGTATGCATCTTGGATATATGCAGAGAATTTGCATACATGGTCCTTATGGTCTTTCAGTCTTATTTGCTTTTTATGGGTTTTGTTATTACTGTTGATGTTTGAACTCGTCAGTTTTTACGTACATTGGATGACAAGCATGGTGGATTCAGAAAAGTAAAGGTAAAGTGTTTGGGATTTGAACTTGGAACCTAACAATGAGTTTGGGAAAACCTAAACTACTGAGTTAATTTCTAGTCTTGTGTTAACGAGATGCGGAGCATCACTACCTTTGAAGTAAAGGAAGTACTTCTTCGATGCAGCTCACACAGTCCTATTCAACTCTTCCAAATCTATGAGTGAGATTTCAACTCTCTCAAATGTAGGGCCTAGCAAGGTTGAGAGATATGAAATTCCAGTTCAATTGACACTTGCAAGAGTAGTCACATCTGTAATTTTCAACGTTCTATATTTGATAGTACTTCTTATTTGTTATGTTTTGACTTCACACTAAATTTTAAAAAGTAATATAAAATTAAATTTGTGATCTTAAATCAAAGATATGTCAAATATATCTAATTATGCTTTAAGTTTGTGATCTTGATCATGTTTAAAGAGTTGTGGAAAAAACGAAATGATTTTTTCTAAAAAAAATAAAAATAAAATCATGATAAAGAAATTACTATGGACGGAGTATAACAGCTGCTTTTTTGGGCTCTATATATTGGTTTATTAGTTTATTAGTTTATTACTATTCAAAGATTCCATTGGAAGTAGGGAGGGAAAGAGCCAAATCTATCATACTATTATTGCAGGTGTTTGGATTAGTTTAAAAGTTGATCAAACTTATTTTTAAATCAATTTTTGAATTTTGAAAGTGTTTGACAAATATAAAAATAACTTAAAATAAATCAAAGATGACTTAAAAGCATTCACAAGTAGCTTTTAAAATAGTTTAGGAAGTGTTTGGCAATGTTAAAAATAAATTAAAATAAGTTAAAAATTAAAACTAGATCTCTCATGTTTTATATTTTTTTACTTAAAAGTCATTTAAGTTTAATTTTTTTATTTTTAACTTAAAACTAGTATTTTTTTAAGTCAATTCAAACATGCTCTTGTTTTTGTTCTTTTGTATGATTGCAACTTGGATCAGAATCAATTAATGGAAACAAGTGCAATTATGACAGCGTAGAATTTTATTTTATTTTCTCACCGTGCAAGCAACGAAGAAAGGTCGTTTCTCTTTATGAAAAATCAACTTAAAATGGATGATGTAACAAATTGTTCATTTGTTTGGTACGTGACTGAGACTGAACCATAAAAATGGCAATAAAACTTTTTAATTCCTATGGCATTTGTCTATCCAAACAAAGGAGTAAAAGTGACTTTCATGTGATGTGTATAAGCAAATCGTTCACGAGATATGATCAAAAGTTTAGGTCAAACGCATAAAACAGTCATTTTAGAACTATTTCAAGCAAATGTGTCTTTTGATCATTTTCATTGCAAGTTGAAAGTACTTTGTACATGGTGATTGGGTGGGTGGGGTGAGGTAGGGTGTTTTACCCCCAAGTAAAATCCTTCATTTACCTCCACTTATTTTGACTTGGTACGAAATTCAAAAAAATAAAAAAGTTTTTTTAATCATATCTCCAAGGCGCCATCGGAAGTACTGAACTAACAAGAAACCCTCTATTACCAACACAAAAATCTACCTGAAATGGCGACGAAGAATATAACAAAGATTAGAAATCTATGAGAGGCATATGACTTCAAAAATATCTTGAAAAGCAAAGTAAAACATCAACCTTGGCAATGAATACGTACAGTAAACTTCAAGAATTTGCAGTAGTTTCAAGCTCCTACTGTAGAAGATAAATGAAATATCATAAACCTCTCTAGCACAGCATTGACAAAAGGATATCAACATTCCAGTGCCTGGATTAACTTCTCTAGACGCAAAGTTGACTTCCAAAAATTTGATCAAGAAATATTTTAGTAACAAGAATCGGGGTTGCATTGCCTGTAAGAGAATGTATGGTGATCTCCAGCATTTCTTCAATTTGCTATTTTGGTAGACTCCTTGAGCACCTCAAGTAACTTTCTGGTCTCAGTCATAACACATTCCCTATCAAACAAAGCAGATACAACAGCAACGCCTTTCAGGTTTGGGACCCCTAGTCGCATTACAGCCTGAGCATTAGACATGCCTATGCCGCCAATGGCTACAACTGGTAATTTGGAAGACACACAAACAGTTTTTAGGCCATCCAAACCAATTGTCTTATTGTTCTCTTTGGTATTGGTTGGATATACACCACCAGAGCCGATGTAATCAGCCCCATCTATCCATGCTTGCTGAGCGTGCTCCGGTGTTTTGCATGATACACCAATGATTTTGTCAGGCCCAAGAAGAGCCCGTGCAACATGAGCAGGCATGTCAGACTGCCCAATATGAACACCATCAGCATCACTAGCAAGAGCTACATCAATCCTGTCATTAATCAGCAGAGGAACACCATGAACTCGGCAGATTTTTATACAAGCTTTTGCTGCTTCCAGAAAATCACCAGTTTCAACCTCCTTTTCCCTGTAGTTGTAATCAAGAAAGTCCACATCAAAATATAAATCCAGTGATTCTACTGAAAATGGTAGTAAGATATCTAAGAATAAAATGCTATAGTTGTGGCAACTATGTAGAGAAGGGTGTAATTCTTATTTCAAAAGTATCCTCTCTTTTTTTCATAAGTTCCGTGTTCAGTTAAACTACGCCATATAAAATGAAACGAGGGAGTAGCTTATAACATCCATAAGTCATGACTTCTGAAAAATCTTGGAGACTTGACATTTTTTTTATATTAAAAAAAAATGAGCCATTTGATCTAGAGTCCATTGGGCATTACTTAAATGCCTCTCAAGTTTGAGGAGATATTGTCAATAGGTTAATGATTCTACCGCAAAAGAGGCTAAATATGCAATTTAAAATCAGTCAGCCATTTGGATTGTTATTGTCAATTCTATTAGAAGACGTTATTTGCTATTAGTAACTGTGTTCAGTCACACATGACCGAGAGAACGGGTCTTAGTCTCCTTATATGCTCTTGGGCAAGTCTCCCTGAATGACCTAGCTTTTAAAGTTGAGTTGGGCCAAAGGCCAATTTCTTCACATGGTATCAAATTTAAGACACATCAATCCCTGTTGTTATGCTTTTCAGTGTTGGACCTCCCGTGTTATCCACACTCCAGTTATCCAGCCATGCATGTGCGATGGGGACCGTCCAACATTGGTTGAGCATGAAATCCTACTGTATCAGAATATTGATATGTAGAACTTGTGATAGTCCTAATATTTATAGGTCTCTCCACCCTAGGTTTAGTAAAATACAATCCTCAGTTCTTTCTTACTCGGAGGAATCAATAGGAAGAATGAGAGGGGGAAAGAAAGTGAACCAATTTCAAAGAAGCCACAAACCTCAGCTGAATAATGGAGGCACCTCCTTCTATGGCAGCCTTTACCGCATCAACTATTGAACGACCCCACTTTTTGTTCATCCTTGAGTCAGTAACAGCATAGAGAAAGAGATCACAAGGATCAAAAGGTCGTCGCTGAACGTTACTTTTAAGCTTCAACAGATGATCCATAGGACCTTGACACCCGCCTCCAATGGCAATGTTCTTACTATAAGACAAAACTGCTTCAACATAGTGTTTAGCTACCTGGCAAAGCAATTAAATCGAATCAAATGAAGCAATGAGCAAATTCCATAAACAACAGAGAATCCAGTAATAATATTTTGGACTCACAGACCCACAATTATTTAAAAGAGAGGAAGATGGTTGGTTGGAGGGTGAATTTTGACTACCTGATGTCAGAGTTATTTGATGTACTCCTCCCCCTCCTTGCACTGCCTCATTAAAGGTACAATCAGGAGAAGGGCAAAAAAAGAACAGCAGAAGATTATTTGTAAGGTGTTTGTACTTGCACCTTAAGCGGTTGTTTGGATCGTGGACTAGTTTGTACTAATAACAATGCAAGGATTGTTATGCCGTGAAAAATTATGCAAGGTTTCTAAAGGCGAATAATAATGGAGGTTTCTATATTGTTATGTAGTTTATATTAAGAATATTTTAGTGTTCAGATATACATTCTTATTTCACCTTTTATTTTACATAAAAGAATACAAAGAATTGCACACAAGTTATGCAGGTATTAACAACAGTGCAAGGCTTAATATCACAAACCAAAAGCTGCATCTATTATGCAGAGTTTTATACCAAAGATTAAAATTGTAGTACTCCATTAATTATGCAGAATTAATACTATTGATGCAGAGTTCATGCTGCAAAATAAATGTTGTATTAGTTGGTCAGAATTTTATGCTTGGATTTTATTTTCTTATGTGGTCAACCAGATGACCTATGGCTCATAACAGACCTGATACATCCCAAAGCTTTCAAGTTCCATTACACCATAAACTCTAACCTTGTGCCAATGTGCAATCTGTTTTGCAGCAATGTATAGAATCACATATATCCAGCTTGCATACTAAGTCAATTACCTTAACAGCAGAAAGCATTTGAGAACCCTTTGCTAGTTCAGCTGCAACAGTAGAAGCCAAAGTGCAGCCAGTTCCATGTGTATTTGGTGTCATTATGCGTGAGGACCGAAACTCATAGAAATCATTCCCTATAAGATCAATTGAAAAGACCGTAACATGTATGAGCATGTAGGCATTCAAGAACCATGAAAGCTTTCACGTAAGAACAAAAACAAGTATACAGTTAATTCCCAAAGATCTCAAGAAATTACTAGATATACCATCATAAAACACATCCACAGCATCAAGAGAAATAGGGAGATCGCCTCCTTTCACGAGTACATTTCTGTCCAAAAATTTAAGAGATTTCAACACATCAGAAGACAAAATCCTCTGTAAAAACTCAACTGTGACGTATAATAAAAAGAAGAGAATACACATCTTCCCTAATTTCATTAATTTTATTTTACTTTTTGTAGATCTTCCCTAATTGCACTACACTCTGAACTAATACAAAAAAACTTGAACTAAACCAGCATAAGCTTTGTAGGATTTTATTCTATTTCTTATTGCCGAATACTAAACAATTTTAAACCTTCAAATATGTAAAAGAGCATTCTCCTTCTGTTTGAAATGCCGGCTATTCTTCTCCCACTCTTATAGCCCTAAATCAAGGAGCAGCTGGAGAAGGATTGAAGTTATTCTGTTTAGAGCACCCAGAAAATGAGCCCCTAAACTCCTTTTTCAAGCATCTACAAGTTTCTTTTTTTTTTTTTTTTTGAAGCTGGTAAGATAGGTATATATGATATAATCACCACTAAGCTAGGGCAGCACCATAATTACAAATAAGCCAAGAACCCTACTGTGCAAAAAGAAATTTACAGTGAGCCTATCAAATAATCAGCACATCTACAAGTTCTATTTTATTCAGTTGTAGTTCACTCTCAAGTTAATTTTCCCTCCAAGCAAGATGAAGTAGACATAGATCCATTCACAGAAGATCTCCTCGAAGTTTTCTCTTGTTAGAAAACGTGGGAATTTTGTTTTTTATTTTCAAGACATGCAGCTGTCAGATATGAGATGTGTATAACTCCCTGCTACATGTGAATGGGTGATACCATGATAGTTCTAATGATTCATAATGCTTTTGGTTGACTAATCAACAACTTGGGCCTCATATTTCCGGCAATCACGGATGAAGCGTGCTCAGTTGTTGAACCCTGGCCATTGTAGTTAATAGCAGAACATGAAGACGAACTGCAAGTGTGGGTGCTAAGACCCATATGCAAATTACTGTTCTGTGGAAGCCAAATGTAGAATTCGTGTATATCACACCTCTACATAAAATATCACCAATAAAACAAGGTTGAGAATGACAGGCTAGTTGGATTTGCATAGAGGAAATGCACAAGGGGTGGTGCTACATTGTACAGCAAATGATGGTTTGAATGATATAAAAGGTATTTAGTTCTCTCTTGTAAGTGATAGCTATGCACGATAATTTTTCTAGCAATGGACTTTGTCCATAAGTTGTACAAGGTCAAGGTATTAATTTCACTGTTTGAAAGAAAAATCTCAAAATTTAACCTTGGACCAATGTCATGTATTGCTTTTGCAGCAGAACGCATGTCGGCAATTGTTTCCAATGGCACACCGCCTAGTAAAGCAGAAGCCTCTTTCAAATTTGGGGTCACTATATCAGCCATGGGAAGAAGCTCCTCCCTGTTATCAGAAAATGAAAGGCTATGATTAGACATGATTATCCAATGAGTTGAAACATAGAGAATAAGCATAGAAGATTTCACACAACATTACAGCATATAAATGTGAAAATTACATCACTACATATATCAATGAAGTTTCATATACTGTGCTCCAAGATTTATCACAAAAGCAGTGGAAATTAAAGACATAATGATGGTCAATTGGTCATGCTTAATCCAACTATCCAAGCATGTGACAATTTACCATAGATAGCATGTCTGTATAGGAAGTTTAGAGATTGATTTATATTTCATGAATATGGCAGCAGAAGATTTAGCAATAAAAAATTGTTTAGTCAATAAATCCACATATGAGTTTACACGGAGGGCATGGAAAGAGTCTATCACTCTCAAGGTGACATACCTAAAGCTATCCAAAATAGAGGGACCAGCTAATGTATGTCCACTTGTGGATACCATAACAGGGTCAACCACCAAGGCTGTCTTCAAGCATTTAATAGCAGCATAGTTAATGTCATCGAAATTTCAAAAACAGAACAAATATATTGTGTACCTTGTACGGGGAATTCCTTCAGACTTTGACAGAGGGTTTTCACTATGCCAGTTGACGGAAGCATGCCTGTTTTCACCTAAGACAATCTTAGTGCTGTGACGCAAAATAGACTACTGAGACATTAATGGAAACTGTAGATTGCTTAGTCCAAATAATGTTGGTATACTCATTCCATGTATAGCTTGAATACTGGATCGGGTTGTATATACAGTTGTGCAACATATACAATCGAGTAGACTTGAATAAAGCATTTGAGTCGGGTATAGAGGTAGGTTAATGTTGTTAAAATAACAATTTTACCCCGCTTGTCACATGGTATTGAATTATTTGATAAAAGAGGATAATAATCCCCTCCAGGATCAAATCCCAGTGTCCCCAAAACTAACCAAACATGGAACTCTCTTTTATCCCCCTGAGTATCCACGAACCAAATAACAATTAATTCTTTGTATTAATATCACATATATGGTGATATTTGGATTCCAAAAAGAAAACTGAAAAACAATAATAGCATGAAATTTGACCAATATGTATCACTGAAGAAAATTGTGCTGATAATTCGAAAAATCAGTAAATTAGCCAATCATTTCCTTTATAAGGGATGGTCTAACTACATTACTTTCAGCCATCCAACCTTTCCTCCTAAACTATCTATACTAGTTATTGGTACATAGTTATGAGTTTCTTTATATGTCGTTTCCTGTAACAATGTCGTGGGCTAGTGGCAATGTAAGTTTTATACAACTGGAAACAAGTGATTAATTCAGTTTTCAATGGCAACACTGAAAGACACATAAAAAGTAAGGAGTTTGAAGGAAACAAGGAGTATAATCCTACTATAAAGTCAAGCACCATTGAACCTGTGCCGAGAAATCTAAACTTAGGAGCATCAAATTAGCAATATATGAATACTCCAAAAAGAATATACTCATATTCCAGTTTTTTGCAGTATCATAACTTGACTGACATGTGGCTATAATTATTGATAATCTAATCAATGATCAGAACTATTACACTCTTCAATTCCTCAAATCAATGTATACTATACCGAAAATAAAATTATCAAATGGATGTGAACATCAAGACATTAACATGATATACTTACAACATTGGGCGGCATATCGGAAAGGACCGACCTCAACTGCTCTGCTACAAAATCCTCCGGCACAATGTTCACACCCTAGAATAAACCACACAACAAAATTCACAAAGGCGAACACAATAGTAAAATATCAACAGACTGTAACCTCGTGGAGAGTATTAATACCTGAACCCCTACGGTGTTTTGAGCAGTAACAGCAGTGATCACAGTGGAGCAATACACTCCCCGAGCAGCACAAGCCTTGATATCCGCTTGAATTCCCGCGCCGCCGCCGGAATCGGACCCCGCAACCGTCAGAACATGCGGAACTCTAACTTTGGACTCATCGCACGGGGGCGTGGAAAACTTATCGTCTTGCATTGCCTTGAGATACAAATACCTATATTGATGAATGCTTTTGATGCAAGCAGCGCCGGGACTCAACAGCACTGGAATCTAATAATTGAAATTCGTATGAGGATCGAGTGTAGCTTTTTCACAACAGGTGCAGACCTGGTAAATATCATAGGGTAGCAAGCGAAGGAATTAGATTTTACCTGAGGTTTGGGAGTGAAGAAGGAAGTGGACAGAACCTGAAAGCATAAATGCGCCATGTGAGAGATGGATGAAGCTTTTGGGAAAGTGTAGAGTCCACGGGTACGGGTATATTTACCCGTGAGAGTCGACCCAACGTATCAATTGTGATTCTTCACTGGATATGTGGCAATTAATGGGAGAAATTGATCAAAGGTTGAATTATTTTGGTCCTTATTATATATTATTTTATTGAAATAGTCCTTACTATATATAAAATGGGTATCATTTTTATCGTGAACCCTAAATTTGACTATCAATCTTCTTCCTAAATTTTTCCTGATATTATTTTCATTAAATCATCTCTTTTCATTTTTGAACTTTCTTTTATTTTTTGTTCATTAATCCCTAATATAGATAAATTTTACATTCCTATTAGGTTTTTTTGCTACTTTTTCACAGTCAACTCTTCATCTTCTTTTAGGAAAATTCAATGGTACTTAATTATTTGAGTTGTCTGTTTCATTTTCTGTTAATGATATGAATGACAATATTTCGGTTGAATTCAAAAAGATTATTTAAAAAGAGTTATCCCTTTGAGGACGATACACAGAATAAAACTTGAAATATAATGTTACAGAGCAGCATATCTATGCTTAATGATTATATACCCATATAAAAAAATCTCTTTCATTTTATTACTATTTATTTATAATCTTTTTTAGGTGAATTGATTGATTTATGAATTGGATTAGCTAATTGGTTAATTTAACAAAAGATGAAGGGCCCGTTTGGCCATAGATTTCCCAAATAATATTTGGGGGAAAATTTGGCAAATAGTGTTTGTCCATAAAATTTGTCATTATTTGGCAAATATCCCAAATACTAGTTTTTTCTAGTATTTGGGCTAAATCTCATTATTTGGGATCTTTTGAAAATTAAAATTTAACTCCAAACTTTTATCTTTTACAAAAACACCCTATATAGTAGTTGTTTATGTCGTATTACATAATTTTTCACGTGAACACCAAAGTAGTGATGTTCAGTGAATATTAAATCTATATATATATATATAAAGCTAGATAATAAGTCCGTTGATGTGGTATAGCTCATTGGCTAGTATTATTATTTCTCTATTTTCTCAGAATTTTGAATTT